>CM031234.1:490109904-490348807 GCA_018340775.1 Taxus wallichiana var. yunnanensis | reverse complement strand
ATTGCTATAAATAGGCTGCTCCTCGAAGGACAGCTAATGCCGCGGTCGACCTTTTCGGCTTCTCAGCGTTGATCGGCTTTGTGAAAGACCCTCGAGAATAATGCAAATCGATTGTCATAGCGGAGCTTCCACATCGATGTCATAATTATTAAAATAAAGCCTCGTTCAGAAAAGAACTTTTGAGTCATGGACTTGTCTATTTAGGGTAGGTTCTCTTTCATAGAACACTCACTTTGTAATAAGTTCTCCGTACCCTTAGCTATACCATCCACCTCACCTCACCATTTGTTTTGACTCGGGACGTGATGTACATCCGATATATTGTGATCTCCTGAACTCTTTTCACCTATTGACTTCTCGTACATGCACGGTACCTAGGGCTTCAAGCTCGTTCTACGTTGTGTGGTTTGTTTAGCTCTTTTCACCTATGGAGCACTTGCTTTTCCGCTTTGCCTCGCATCTAGGATTGTGTGTTGATCTTAATCAGAAAATGGTTCCCTTCACTTGGGTAGGCTAACTTTCGCTTCCCTTATACCTTTACAACATTACCAATTCATTACCAACACCCTCAATCTTACCTTACCAATATTAATATCAATATTTTTACCAACCAACCCATCATGCTCGAACCATACCAAATTGCCTAAATTCACCTCTCCCCTGGTCCTAAGGGAGAACTACATCGGCCTAAGGCCCCTCCTTGCTTTGTGCAATGGGCTATGTAGGGCAAGACTTCGGAGACATGGGGTCTCCCAAGGTTAGCTCGACCTCCCCTACCATAGCCTATCATGTGTGGTAAATATAAATATTTTTGTGTATTTCTATTTAATCACATTCCTCTTTATCCTTTTTCAAAACACCAACAAATAAACGAAAACATTCTTATTATTATCATAACTCGAATCAACATACATATTCGAGTTTTATTGAGATGTTAAACAAATACATCTTCTATCATCATTGACACGCAGTCGGCATCCTTATTTATTCTTATACCTTGCTAACATTTATTCTGCACCCTCATGCCTCATCCCGCACTGTGTGATGATCGTGATCGTCGACGCCTCTCACCAGAGCCTCTGTCTCTTAACGGTACCACGGCCTATTGGTACCGCCACGATCTACCAATCTCTCTGTAACATATATGAATACGCTCCTCGCATGGAGGAATTCAGCCTCTGGGCTCTCCCGCCTGTGACTCGCAACCGCTAACAATCCTCTCACTTCATTCACCTACGTTTGGAGCTGCTGAACTAAACTCTGCAGATGATCTCTCTCTGCTGTAATCATAGCTATGTCAGGATGCTCACGTACACCTCGCAGTTCTGCTACCCACCATAATCTATAGGCCTCTGTCGTTCCTGCATCCATTACCCTGCGATCGGCTGCTACCTCTTCAGGACCTTCTGGAGGTGTTGGTCGGGGAGGTGAGAATGCTGCCTCGGCATCGATCCTCATATATGGTCTATAAGCCAGGGGTATATCCTGCACAAATCCGAATTGTCGCCGCACGCGATCTAGAGGAATCCTCTCATACTCACCGGACTGCCCCACGATCCACCTTAATCGCTCTACACCCTCAACTCCTCGCCTATGTTCTCTGCTACTACCATATAGTTCCTGTAAGGCCTCCAATGTGAGATATCCGCAATCGCCACCCTCCCCATACCTGCCTGTAATACTCAATGTCACCCGTCACGCCTAGGATCTTGCCTCTTGTTGCCTGCCCGGACCCATCATCCGAATCCCAACCTCGTACTCACGGTCTCTCCTGATTAGATGGGTCGGCCTATTGGTCACACACAAACAATGTGCTCATGGCCCAACAAGTAATAAGTATGAACAATCCGGTGTCGTCCCCGTGATTTCACCTACAAGCCCATAAACCCCCGTATAACTCGCTAAATATGCAGTGCCCATGCAAAAGTCACGTTCCTTTCTATCATCTCCCAAATAACACACATCAATGCCTTTGAAATCTTCCCCTTCCGCCCTCGGTAATGCATAATACCCTACCGCTATCATTAATATCACTGCTAACCTTGTCTCCCTCAGGGGTGTCTTTGCATACATTATCCTATATGTGAATGACAAACCTCACTTGTGTCAAATCTCGTGCGTATGGACCAAATACTATCAAGTATCGCTCCCCACGCCGCGCTAGGTAATGCCTCGATATCTTCGTTTTCCTATAATAGGGATCCTCAAAAAATACGGAACACATCTTCCAATGTTACTTTGTCATCTCCCCTGCTGGCGGATAGAACGTATTCTTCTCTCGGATTCCATCTTTCAATCAACGCTGCAACATAGCATGGTTACGTGTGATTCGTGAATAATAGCGGATTCCACTTAACCCCAAACTATTTATCAATGTCCATTCCACTGTGTGTTACATCCGCTCGGATTCGTGACAAGCATGGCGGCACACTATCATTCATCCTCAACCCTTCCTCTACTGCATACATCAAAACAACAAACAACCATTCAATCCATCAAATCCCTAAGGGTTTTTCTCACATTCGAAATTCCTCTAAGTAACCAGATCGGTTATAAATAATCGTACCGTTCAAGAAATCGACACCGGTTCCCTAACCGGTATCGGCCATCGCCAATTACATACACCTTGCCTAAACAACCACCTCGACATAATAAATTGCTTGTTTATCCCTCTATGTATACAGACATACCCGAAACCCTTGATTACCTACCACGTAACACTCACCTCATTTATAACCCTTGTTATCATGTTTTCTTTCTCATATCTACCCACCTACTCTCCCCCATATTATTCACAAAACATGCAGTAATCAAATCACAACCAAAACGTTTACCTCTTGAGTTAGCAGCACTTGAGGTGGCACTTGTCTTCTCTCTCGTCCCTGCCTGTTGGATGCTTCTCCTCGTTCTGCCATGATCACCACCCTTTTCAAATTCACCTTTCTACCTTCTGAATCTCAGATCACATTCACTTTCCCTGTCTCTTTTCTCCTTATCACTCAAATCTCTCATGCACGATTACTGTCTCGATCGTCCAAAAGCGTCGCGTTCGCGTATTTAACTTCTTGCATGGCTCTCAAAATTAGAACTTAAGTTGCCACCCTAGCTTTTCTATTTTAAGAAAAGCTTATACCTACATAACCGGTATCGGTTACATAACCGATATCGGTCTATTAACTACCGGCATCGGTTACATAACCGATATCGGTTATACACCTGCCTTTTGGAAACATAGTTCTTTTCTTCATTTTCTACCTAATTTTTGTCGCGCCCGCCTCTTTTTCCTGCATAATAACACCATTATCCATATTTTTCCATCCAATCCACTTCTCATTACGATTTCATCCATATCATCTATCTACATTACCAAAACAAACATGCCATCATCTAAGGATATCAAAAAACTATCAATCTATACACCATTTGGATCCAACTCATCAGATACATACATTCAATGTCACAAAACCAGCAACAACACATGCAACATTTCATAATATAACATGTCATCCATATATATGTGCATCTCATTAACAAAAGACGTCAACATCATTTATATATCACACCATGTAAATCCAACTCATCATACATCAAATATCACAAACCATCGACAAAACATTTAACGCATTTTTAAACACAGCATGTGGATCAAAACATCATATCTATATATATATACAAGGTTTCAAATATACAATGTGCCCCGCATGACGGCCTCTTTGTGATCTCATAATACAACAAATCAGTGCGTGAGGCCGCAATAACCATCAAAAACCTCAACACGGCTCGCAGCGGTCTCTCATATCAAAACAGACTCGGCCTCGCGAGTAAGTATCAACCGCTATACACCCGTGCTCGGCTCGCAGCAGGTATAATAAATAAATGAATGAATAAATGAATAATATGTAAGACACACGAGCCTCTATCAACACAACCGGTTCGCAGACCGATGCCCACGTCTAATATACAAAAAGTGCATGGAACCTCGCCTCTCTCCACCTCCCTCTGCCCGTCTCGCCTCTGGGTCCTTGTCCCGCCTCTCGCCTCGCCTGTGATGACCCACCAGCCGTGGCCGCACTCCCCTGAGACCTCGGCTCGAGAGGTCTCGTTTATGTGCCGCATAGGGCTGATAATCAGCCCCGGTACCATCAAGAATATCCTGATAGTATCGGGCCTCCGCTCTAGCCTCCATGTAACGCTCTCGAGCCACCGTAGGTACTGGGGTTGGTCCCCTGACACCTACTACCAGTGCCCCCTATGCCTGTCTTTGAAGTGCCATTTGGTGGTGCTTGTGGCCGTGGTGGTACCTGTGCACTGCACTCGTGCTCGTACTCACGAGCTTGGGCTAATTGCCTCGTAAAACACCTATACGTCTGTGCTGTGAGCCAGATGCCTATTGCCCCGTAATAGCTGCACTTTGACCCGAGCTAATCTCACTCGCCATCACCACCGCCCAGTCTAGCATGCGCAGTTGTGCTACCCCTCACCGCTGCTCTCTGACCAGCCCACCAAACCATATATGCTCTCGTCAGCCCAAGATCATCTACAGTGTCATCTACCGGCCTCTCAAAGAACCCAACTGGATCCACGGCCGTGGTGTAGGTAGTGGGGCCTCTACATCATCCCTCTTGTACTGAGGGAAGGGACGTGGCTCGTCCTGTCGCAACCCCATCTACCTGCGTACCCTCTCTAGGGGTATCCTCTCGTACTCTCCCGCCTCCGTCCTGCTATCCAGAAAGTGTACTGGATCAAGCGTAACTATACTGGGCTCCCTCTCACAGGTGATGACCTCTGTAAGGTCTCCATACAATATCTACCGCTGTCAGGCCCTCTAATAAATGCCTGTAATAGGCGACGTCCTACCCTGCAAGCACTGCTCGTGGCTGTCCCACGACCCCCAACCACCTCTGAAAGCTATATCTGTATATGACCTGTGGCCCTGGCTACTGGGTAACCCTCTATCGTCGATGCATATGATGTGCTCATATGCCCAACAGTGAAGTAAAAATGTCGAACAAATCCCGAATCGCCTCATCCGGTGATAGCCCCACAGCTCAGATAATCGCACGTAGATATCTTGGTGCCCAAGCATAACAGTGTGCTCCTCCACCATCTCATGAAGCACCCCCATCAATGCCGGGTGGAAAGCGGCCTCCTCTCGAGTCCGAGAGGGCGAAGCACGGGCGATCTCGATCATCATCAACACAGCAAGTCGTGTCTCATGTCGGTGCACACGGTACATATCACCATACCCAATGCTCACGCTGTGATATGTCACTAGCGCAGCTGCATCCCCGAAAACCTGTAGGATGTTGTCCATGGCTGTCTCTGCATCCACCTGAAAAATGGCCTCTCCATCAATAGGTAATCGAAGGATGCGATATACATCCTCCAATGTGATGGTCATCTCTCCAGTCGGGAGATGGAACACATTGGTCGCCGGATCCCATCTCTCGATGAGGGCAACCATCAAACTATGATCTCTGTCGATAGCTCTGTATCACTGGACTCCGCCGAGTCCCACCTCGCACATGATCACCCAGTGTGCTATGGATACATGTGGTCGCATCCGCACCAACAACGGGGCATCCTGTCCCGCATCGTCAGCTGCTGACGTGCCTGCAAAACCAACCCACAACATTAGCTCTACTCTTTACAACAACAACACCACAACCCTCTACACCCCCTTTTCTTCTCCACCTAGCCACACCACGACTCTCTAACACACCCCTCTACCCACCTATTCTCTACGCTATTCGCCTCCCTCTTCTACCCAAAACAACCCACCCCAAAACACCCCATCCCAACCCAAACAACACCTAAATCACCACCACAAACTCAACACAACACAATAACTTAATCCAAAAAAAAAAAAAAACCTAACAACCACTACGGACCGGTACTGGTCCCCAATAACCGACCGCGGCCCTCTTCCCACCGACGCCGGTCAACTACCGACTTCAACACACCGCCAAACACAAAGCACCCTGTCCTAAATTTTGTGGATCGATGCGGCCAGCTACAGCATCGACATCGGCCGTTGTAATTTCTGAGCCGAACCCCCGCGCGGCCCCCCACCTACATTTTTTTCATTTTTTTCCAAATTACCCACCCAAATACCCTAACACCCACCCAGCACCACCTTGGCTTACTTAACCTATCTACCCTCTCCCTTTTACAAATCACTTCCATTTATTACTTATTTCATCAAAAACATACATTCCTACCCAAATCCCCAAATTTAGCATAATGCAATCAACTGAACACAATGCAGGGTTTTGAACCTACGGTACGACGACACGTCGTCATGGTGGGATGGGTGGTGGTGGTCCAATTGGTCCAGCTCCTCCTGCTCCTCCCCGGGTCAAAGTGCCATGGCTCCAAATGTCCTCTGTTGGGTCCTCTGCGCCAATCACCTACTACCTCCCCCTCACTCGGGCCCACCAATCAACTCACTTCTCCACTCAACTAGTGCCACCTCACCAATAAATACACCAATGTCAATATTTCACCTCGAACATAACTTAATTTGATTTCCAAATTCACAAAGTGACAATGACTGCCATATTTTTCTTTTTATAGGTTTTAACATTGAACCGATACTGGTCAAATCATGCCCTAAGAACCGGCGTCGGTTATCTAACCTTAGTACGGTCATATATAACGATATCGGTTTTGTCCTTTTTACCCAACTTTTTGCCCTTATTCACTACGTTCCTTTCCCACCACATTGCCTCTTTACCACATCGCTTATATGCTCCATTGCTCTTTAGCCATTTTGACTTCACCTGGCTGACCCAAGGCCGCAACCAACCACTTCCGGCCTGATCCAAGGCTGCAACCAACCATCCGGCTTGACCCAAGGCCTCGCCCCAACCATTTGGCCCGACCCAAGGCCTCGCCCCAACCATTTGGCCCGACCCAAGGCCTCGCCCCAACCATTTGGCCCGACCCAAGGCCTCGCCCCAACCATTTGGCTCGACCCAAGGCCTCGCCCTAACCATTTGGCCTCGACCTAAGGCCTTGCCCTACCCATTTGGCCCGACCCCAAGGCCTCGCCCTACCCATTTGGCCCGACCCAAAGCCTCACCCTACCCATCCGGCCCGACCCAAGGCCTCACTCCACCCTTCCTACTCCGACCCAAGGCCGCAACCCAACAACTCCTGGCCCGACCAAGGCCGTACCACTTCGATACCTCGCCCAACATCAACAACATACACTTTTATCCACCCATCATGTAGCTTTTTGTTCCATCAAGCTCACCCGTTCGTGTTTTAGCATGATTAGGGTCCTTGACTTGATCTCACCGACCAACTTTGCCTAGACCTAGACCGTGACGTTTATCTCAACCAAACCAACCATTTGTACACGCCGAACATGCCTAAATGTTCTGTACCTTTACACGTTATATACCACGGAGCTACTTCCTATGCCTTGATACCATGATTATATCACCCTTGTTTGGATAAACTATCGACCTTTGCTATGCATTGCGGTTTGCTCGTCAAATCATGTACCCTAGTCGCACTATTACATTTCAACATGTGTCCGCTTCTCGACCTACCCCACCATCTTACCATCATCTCTACACCATTCACCCTTTATCAACCCTATCCCCGATTTCCCGTTCTCTCAATGCGTGATAGATTTGAGGGGATTACCTATATCCTTAACAGAGAAACCACTTCATATTATTGTCCAAGCAGCTTTACAAAACAAGCTACACGACAATAAGGGGTTAATGTAGACACCAAATTTGTGTCTTACGACCCCTTTGTGACCCGCATCTGATTTTGTATCCTAGCCTCATCACCTAAACCTTACACAATTATTTATTAATTACCTTGTAATTGATAAATCCACATCACCTCACCGCCACCTCATTTTGCCACCTCATCGTGACCTAGTCCTAACCCTAAACTAACCTAATTAAGACCTATAACTTGGTCACACCTACACCCATGATTAAGGACCCTTTCTACACTCCAAAACCGACATTCTAGTCACTTGACCAAGCCCGCAACTAATCCCTCGGGAGAAAAATAGGGAAGGTGGGCTATTTTACTAGAAATAGCCTACTTTTTCCTTACCGATGCTTCTGGTTCTACTCGATTGCCGTTGGTTACATAACCGCCATCGCCTCAAAATGGGCTCCCAACCGAGCTTGAGGGGTCGAAGGATTTTGAATCAACGAGATCATCGGGAGCGATCAAGAGCATTCGGATCTTCACTTGGGCCGGCAGAGATGAGTGAAGAGACAAGGAGAGTCAGCAGCGAAAGGGAGATCAAGCCCAAGATTGCAATGGAATAGCCGAAACCCGTGATACTCAAATGATCATCGGGAGGGAGATCTCTCATCTTCGTGTGTCAAGCCATCCCACTTGAGTTACGCCTTTGTCATCGAGTTCTGACTGCATCTTCTTCAATAACCAAGACGTTACACCTGCATGTCCTCTTTAATAACGTTTCTTAGACTTTTTGAATCACGGTCCCCATAAATCCATTCTAGATCCACTACCCAACATGTCATTGCATCTAACTATCATTCATTTACTTCTCACCATCTCATTACCTAATATCACTCATATACTAGCCTTACCAACAACACTGTTACCCTACAACACAACCACCCCACAAAACAACCAACCTACAGATCCTAGACCATACCGATATCGGTTATCAGCAACCGGTATCGGTTATTGTGACTCAAAACCAGAAATCAGCCTTTCCCCTACCCGTCTCAACGAAGCAATTTAATTGATATTTTACTAGGTCTTTTGTGTTAATTCATATTAGCAGGGGCCCGACCACCTTCGAAAGGAAGTTTTATATTTCCTGGGCCCAAGGCAGTTCCTCATTTATTGTCTAATCAAAATCTTGTGGTCTTGTGTTCTTATTTGCAGGTAGTCCTTCCAAGACAAAAAGGAGTTCTTCGTAGTCAACCTGATCTTTCTCTACGGTACGCGCACACCATCTCGACGTTCAACAGGTATTCCTCCTAGCCCTAATCTTATCTGTTTCTAAAAGCAATGAAAGGATAGAAGCAACTCTATTCCCATAAGCCAAAACATTCCGAGCGAAACAGTGGTCATTTTGCACCAAGAGTGACAGCTCTAAAAATCATGAAGGTTGGTTATTATTGGCCCAAGATTTTCGAGTGATTGCTTTGCGTGGATCAAAAGGTGCAAGAATTGTGAATTCTTCACAGTAACGAGAGGCTTGCTACCCTTCCATCGCATCCAATTTCAGCTTGACCAACCATTCATGCAATGGGGTTTGACTTCATTGGAGTCATTAATCCCAATTGCCAAGGGTGTAAGTTGATTTTGACACCACATACTACTTCACCAAGTGGATTGAAGAGCACTCAAGAAAGCAAATGATTCTAGCATCTTAGACTTCTATGAGGGGATAGTAACCAGATTTGGCATACCCGCTACAATAATCTCGTATAATGCATTAGCATTCATTGGATCCAAGGTGACCGAGTGGGCTATCACGAACGGGATCTACCTAAGTACTTTATCAAACTACTACCCTCGGGGTAATGGCCGGAAGCTGAATCTATAAATAAGAACTTGTTGAGGATCATTAGGAGGACTCTTGATGAGTATCGAGGTCTTGGCATACCAAACTGAAATCAGCCTTATGGGTTAATAGGATAACTCCCAAGAGATCCACGAGTAACTCTCCATTTGGGCTTGTTTATGGAAGAGAGGCAATCTTGCCCATGTCACTTGAGTTGCCAACATTGGAACTCATGAAGCGATTAGAGTTGCTTTGAGTTTGGGCCCATGGAGGTGAGATATGCGCAGAGTTGATGGAGCTCCCAAGAGATCGAGATCGTGCATCCCAAGCAATGGAGAAGGATCAAGCTTTGATCAAGAATACCTTTGATAGGAAGGCCAAGAGTAGATCTTTCCAAGTTGGAGATCTAGTGTTAAAATGGGATGCAGATAGAGCAAAACCAGGAAGGCATTCAAAATTTGATACCATTTGGAGTGGCCCATACATGGTCACAAAGTGTAAGGACAACAATTCCTTCCAATTGTCTTCATTGGATGGTGAAGAACTGCAGATTCTAGTCAATGGAATCTATCTAAAGCATTGCTACTAAAGGGAAATTCTCCACCTTGTAAATATTAGCTTAGGTTTTCATTCCTCCAAGTGCTTGTGCACATTGTTTTGTTGTAGGTTGTTTTACTTTCCCTAAGTGCTTTGGCACAGGCTTGCTGTCCCTGGAGATGTTTTGTAGTCCTTACTTCCATCAGGTGATATTCCATCTTCCTCCTTGCAACATTCTAAGCTATTTTGGTTTCTAAATAGAAAATTTTATGACTCCATGCCCAATGGGCTGCTTCAGGCAGCTGGTATCTTCATCTAGCAGTGATGACCCCTCTGAGTCACCAAAATTGTTATCCAAAATGTGCCCCTGCTCATTTTTGTGGCTAACTCCTTGTGTTCTTACCTCTATTGTTCCTTAGTCTCTATTTTTATTTTTAGGAACTCAAATCTTTCTAAAAATGGCACCATTGGATAGAGCTCTCTCTCAGCTTTCCAGAAAGGTAAAGTTTTCCTCCTAACTCCTCATATTTTTCAAGTTATGGCTCGGCGGAGTTTTTGTGGGAAATTTTCCCTTAGGAGGCCCATGGCCAATAGGAAGCCACCACATAGCACCTAGAGTGGTGAAGCATGGAGAAAATTTGAAAATTTTTCTAAAGACCAAATGGGTAAAAATTCAAACTTTTGCCTGCCGATCCGATTTTGGCTTGTTTTTGCCCTAAATTTTCAAATCACCATATCTTTCGATCCAGAGCTCAGATTTTCACGTTCTTTATATCAATGGAAATCTGGTGAAATTATCTACATGATTCTGGGGTTAATTTTGCATTTTGGTTGATTTTAGAAAGATAAAATCAAGAAACACCTCTGGCATGTGGTAATGGCCAGAAATGATGTTTCAACAACTAGTTTTAATGTAAAATGGGTTGCATTCTTCTTCAGCATGGCCAAAAATGTCAGGGCATGGGTCTGTAAGGATGCCCATGTTGTTTTAATGCATCTTCATTCAATGGGAATGGCTTACACATTTTTAAATGTTTTATCTCTCCTGGGCTCGACCCATGCATTGTAAAAAGCCAGATTTGGCTCATTTTTTTGAGGTGGAACATTTTTTTTGATAGCAAGCTTCTTCTTTCACCTTCAACAAGTGATTTTTGCAAGTATCAGACCTTCTTCATGATTGTAACAGGTTTCTACCTCTTTGATGTTGCAAATGCAAGGATTTTGACAGTGAAAAATGACAGTGCAGACTCTGTGATCAATTTTCAGTCCTTTGTTTGTATTGTCTTGCTTCATTTCAGACCTCTAATTGCATCTTATCAGCCTGTGTATGATGTTTCATGTTGCATTTTATGAAATTGTGTCAATTTTCATGAATAAGAAGTGTTCACCACTCCTTTGGTGTATCACCTATTAGTTTAGTTTCAATTTTTACACTTTCTATCTTTGTCTCGTTGGAATTTAAAGTAGGATTAGGATTCAAACTTTGCAATTGTGAAAATAAGAGATCCGATCGTGAGGAGTTTGAGGAACCATCCTCTAATCTGGAGATTCCTCTCTCATTTTACAAGTCCCACACTTGGAGAGAGGTTTCAATGTTGTGTAATCACAATGGATGCCTGAAACATCAACTTAGAAACCTGATTTGCATCCGAGGGTCCGCTGATTTGCAACAACACATTCTTTGCATCTTCAACTCTTGAGTTCTCTTCCTTGACCTTGTATATCCATTTTACATCTTTCTTTCCAGAGGTTTTGTAGGTATAGATGACTTTGAATCATTTCTAGGATTGGTCTTCATGTTGGAAACCTTCTTAACATGTCCTTTGAAAGTATGATGCCTACTATTGTACTTAGATTTCTCATTGTGATAGAAATGCTTTACAAAATTCCCAAAATCATGAAAATTATAGCATATGAAATTACTCTTACCTCTGACTTGGTGTGAAATATCATTCCAACTATGATTGAAATCCTTGAGATCATGACATCTCCTACCACAAAGTGTCCAAAATTGTTGCAATTGTAGTATACTACCATATTCATGCCTTTTGAGTCTACTTCTTTCCAAAATTTACTTGATAGTTCTTTTAAGTAGTCATTGGCAATATGACCCTTTTCTTGGAATTTGATACAAACTATTTTTTTATTTCTCACTTATTTTATCTCTTTATGGATGTTCATATATTACCTAATTCATGTATTCCTTAGCCATGTATCCATAGTTATGATAATAAAAATAATATCTATTCAAACTCTTTTCATGGATGGATGCATTTGGTTGCTTAACATACCTAGGACTTCTTGTGCTTGTCTCTTTGATCACATTTATGTATTTTTACATGCTTTTGCCAGCCTTTTTATCCTATCTCTTTTCCATAGGATGTCCTTTGAAGATTAGTCTTGTCCTATCTCCTATTGCTCTTTGTCTATCCGAAATTCCATCTAGAGATTCGTAGATCTTTTCAACTTTATCATACATTTTTATCTTGTTATATTTTTCTTCCAATTCAAAATTAAAGACTAACAATTATTATTCATGTTTAAGATAGGAATCTTCCTTTTCTTTTAGATATTTTGACACATTCTCAATAAAGGACTCCATCTCCTTGAGTACTTGGCCATGGTCAACTTCCATATCTTGATTTCCTTCTTCAATCTATCAATAAGATAATGAGAAATCTCATACTTGCTCTTCAATATTGACTCTAATAATGTACCCATGATTTTTCCTCCAGGATCTCCTTAAAGTTGTTAGATTTATTTAAGAGGACCATATTCTAATTCCAATTATTAGAAATTAGGAAACTAAGAGGGGGGTGAATCAGTGCCTATTAAAACTTAAACAAAACTTCAATTCACTTAATTGGTGACAATGAAGCAAAACAAACATCCACAAGAAGTTAACATGAGAGAAAAAAATACGATGGGATTTACTTTGTGGCTAACCCTTCAAGGAGAAAAACCCACTGAAATCAAAGCACTAACTTGGACAAGAATGTCCTATAAATATTACAATGATTTCATAGTTGAGCTTCAACTCAACATGGAGCTGTAACTCTAAAATTTAACCAAACATATACTTACATGGAAGCTTCAACTCCTAAATTTAGTCCAACACCTACTGACCTTCTGTAAGCTTCAACTTATAGGAAGCTTCAACTCCCCATTTTCTAAGCTACTACTTAGACTTTTGCAAGGTTTTGATCACTTTGATTTTGTTGTCTTACACAATAGATTGTGACCTCTAGATCAGCTCATTCTTCTTCTTAGTTCTCCTCCTAATTCACCTCTCTTCTGATCACCTAATCAGCTGTAAGGATCTGTTATACAAGGCTCATATCACCCACACTTTCATATCATGCTTTTACTCATTTTATCACATAAACAAGCACCTTTCTAAGAATCCACTCTTCATATCTTTAGGTTGTTGCATCCTATCAGTCATGAAGACAATTTTTTTCTCACCTCAATCACCTTATTTTTCATAGTCTTAAGCTTCATCAAAGACTATTCACCAACCATTCATTATCATACATCATCCCTCCTTCTTCAACTACCTATTACTCATGGTCACAAGATATTTCTTCATCAACAAAAACACCTATCTTCTATTTTAGTTTACACATTTGATATCAGGTCTTCAATTTGCATTTTGAATCAAGATCTCCACTCCATGGAGATAATCCTCTCAAACTCTATTAACTCTCTAAGTTGACTTCATGTCACATTCTTTTCCCAAGGTCACCTATCTCATCTATACACTCGCCTATTTCCGTACATCAAAGCAAGAAATTTCATGCTAAAAATAAGCTTTATAAGTAACCAAAAACTCCTACATATGAATTTTCCCCTTCATCTTCAAAGGCTCTTCACCTTACTCCCTTAAAAATCATACAAGAAGAGAACTAGTTTCTACACAAACCTGTCTATAAGATATTGTTTCATCCGACCTCTTACATCTACTTACACAACATTTTTAGACACGATAAGATTTATTTTATTGTAATAATTTGCAATAACAAGTTATGAGCTATCGACTCTCTTCTCTAACTTTCAAAATTCCCTATGATAACTACCATCCCTGACTTATTTCATACTTTTATCAAGTAAAATGACTTAAGACCCATATTATGAACAATTACATGGTGTCATTATTGACTAGAGATGTTACACCATTCTATGATTGATCCGGAGGATTTTTCACTATGAAAATTTTCCCTAAACTTCCCTAAAATTAGACCATGTTGAAGGGATTATTGAGACCTTTCCGATGGTATGCTGAACTCCAGAAACAAAGTCTGTATGCAAATTCTATCACCGGTCAAAGATGGGCCTCCAAATGGGTCAACTCTGGTCAATAGGTCAACCAGTGGACCAATGACAGGGTGACACATGGAAGTTGGTGATAAGGAAAAATGGATGGTACTGTAATGTTTCAAAATCAGTTCCATGGTATAGAGCTCATCGCAAGCTTTCCGACGCATTTTGAACGGACCAAATTTGAGTTCGTATGCGAAAGATATGCATAGTCAATGTTGCGGTCAAATGATGACGTGGCACACTCTAACGTGGACAAATGGCGTATTATGGGCGTGACACTTAGCAGGTTTGTAGTGGATTTATATTTAAAAATAATAATTGTAAAAATCTATTTAATCCATTCCATGTGAATAAACTCAAATCCCATGGTATAAGGAGGATTTTGTGGCCAAAAAAGCTATTTTAAGGCTTATCTTATCTCTTTCCCACCAAACGTGGGGTCAATGGCTAAATTGGGCGCCTAAACCTATGGAAGGGGGATTTGAACCCTTGCCAAAATAGTAATCAGCCTTCCCAAGCTGCCACTTTGTAGCAAGTGATAGAGAAGGAGATCACATCTATTTAAAGGGAAGCTTTTGTAGGTTGGAAAGGGGGACAAATAAGGACCAAATTTGCGAGATCACAATTTTGAGGCACTTATGGTTCGAATCAGGACTTGGTGTAAAAATAAAAGTTGTTCACAATTATGAGAGCTTTCCAGAAAGGGAACAAATAGAAGAAATAATGTAGGAGCCATAGATGAACTTGGGAATGATTATGGTAAATTACGAGAGTTCCATGAGGTTTGAATCAACTCATTTGCAGGTATAAAGGTCTGTTAAGTCAAGATTGAAGGGATATTGTACTTCATTGGATGTTTAATGGATCGATTCACTTTTTGTGAATCCAGAGATGTAGCCTTTGGGTGAACTCCGTTATCAATTTCTTGTTTTGTGGATTTGTGCATTTCAGTTTTAAAAGTTTTTATCAGTTGAAATTCATCATTGGATTAATTTTATTAATTGATAAAATAAGTATAAAACTGGAGTAAATGGATTGAAGGAAATTTCAGTATCCATAACCCACAACAAGATTTGAATACACTTATCATCTTAGATTCAAATGTCAGTTTGAGTGTATGATTAAAAATCAACTGTGAAGTAAAATGGATTTGTATTAGATTCAAGCGATTCACTTAAAGTTGAAAAATTGGATTAATTGGTATTTTTGGAAGAGTTTAGGATTTGGGTTTCAAGACACCTAAAAATTGGATCAAATTAACTCAACATCAATGTTGAGTCTTTAAATTTCAAAATCTAGAAATTTTCTTAAGTACTTCAAAAAAAAAAATTAAGTACCATTTTCAGATCAATGATATTCTCTAGATCCTCTCCATATCCTTTAAGATCATTATATAATTTTTCTTATCTCTCTTATACTTTGTAATTATCATTTTGGAAACTATGAGAACACTAGGTGCTTTAAACAGGGAATGCATTTCGAACTAAAGGTCTTGAAACTAAATATTGTTAACACTTCATGGGAATCAAGCCTAAAAAAATTCTTCAAGAAAAAAGGGACTTGGACTTCACTCCATTTAAGTTTGAAGCTTCTTCTTAAACTTTGGATAACATTCTTTACATGCAAATATATGAGAAACTCAACTCACGATCATGAATGAGTGACATATTACAAGGAAAAAGATAACAACTAGTTTCAAGCATGAAGATGGAGGTTTTTATACTTTATTTCCTCTTCAAGAAGATAGAAGTGGTAGAGCTTCACTAATTTCTTCTCAACTTATACATTAGATCATAACATACACAATTTTGTATGCAAAACTTTTCAACTTTCAAGGTTTAAGCAATATTAAACCATACCTTTGTCATCTATAACTCCAATGACAAATATCAAGGATGGAGAATGTGGTATTAAAATCAATATGGCTATAGAAGGCCTCACTTCATATATTAAGATGTAAAATATGCATGATGATAAAAATATACTTAGTTATGGTTTTCTAACCAAACCCTCATTATATGTTTTGAACCTTTAAACACGTTGTAATTCACTTTTGTGTCAAAATGGTTATATGATCACTTCAATGGGATTTATTACCATATAATCCAAGATTTATTTTACATGATAAGATAGGATGACTTCATGATTTGAGGTTAAAGATGATTTCCATCTTGACTGTTAGAGTGAGACAAAACTAGTCTTAACAGTTAGATATTCTACCTCTATAAACTTCTACCCACAGTATATAAGGTGCATATTTGAGAATCAAAAGAAATTTTGAAACTAACCATACCAAGACCAATCACCATTTCAAGGAATATATTCATGAAATTAAGTATTTTGAAGCTGTGCATACCGATTCTTGAGTCCTTACAGAGAAATACTTATTTTGAGGCATATTTATAATCAAATCTTCACATACATGTCCATATAAGGAAGGAATAATTCAAGAAGAGTATATTCAATACCTTCAACACCTTAAATGTAGAGTTGTAAGGAGAAATTTACAAGACAAATCAGAAATCAGTCTTCTTAACAAAACTTGTAGAGAGTATTTAAGGTACAATACAAAATAGGACTGCCTATCACTTCTTCAATACAATTTTTATCTCCAACATATCATTTATGACTTCTATAAAGTGTTCATAATCATTTCTTAGCTCAGAACCATGTTTATCAATAATCTCTTTCTTCATGCACCATGGTAGGTTTAGTTTGATTTTCCTTTTGACGGTAGGAGAGGAAAATGGATTGAAATCATACCAAACATGTACTAAAATTTCCCAAGTATTTTCATGAAATTTAAGATCACATCAAATACTAGATAACCCAACAAGAGATTCAGATAGGAGCATTTAAATCAGCATTGCACTGTCAAAAACTTGCAAAATAGGGTCAAACCTATACAAAATAATCAACCATGAGGAACAAGGATGCCACGATTTTGATCTATGAGGATCCTTCTAAAATTTTAAGGGTTTCTCATGAATTTCAAAAGAGAATTGATGATCAAAAAAATCAATTCTTGCTATCGCTTTAGGATGGAGGTTTGGAGAGAGAAAACACTTATAGAAAAATGAATAGAATTTTTTGTTCCTTAACCATTTGTCCTCAAAAAATTTGCAAAATTTCATTCTTTGAGTGCTCTTCAAAAATTCCTCATATGATTTATCTGAAGTAGGCTTGATAAAAAATTTGAGTGCTACGAAGATAGGTCATTGTTTTAGTCCTTCTCACCTTACCCAGTTTTGGTAAAACTTGAATATCATCAACAATATTCTTCAAATTTTCATGAAACATGACCTAGATCACTAAAATGCATACCTCTACATGATTCATGGATTGATTACTCATAAATTATTTGGTACGGTCCATGCCAATCTCATTTGTCTAAGCTTTGAATGTTGGTTCTCAAGTGCGATTTAGTGAAAACTTGAATTTTGCCTCTAAGGAATAAAGTAAGCCTAGTAGATGCTCCTAAATTCTCTAGGAAGTGTTCTTAGGATGTTGACATGCTTACCTATACTTTTCATTTCCTACTTTGAGCTCTTACACTTCATCAAGCTCTAGAACTAGGCCTAAATGGGCCGGTTCCTAACTATGAATTGCAATACCTAACATTATGGTCATCTTAGAAGCTCTTGCACATCCTAGAAACATCATTTGTAACCTGTGGTACACCTGAGATAAGCACATCAACCATCTCCATACCTCTGGTGGGCACCAACCACACTAACTAAGCCTGTAACACCCTGAAATCATCCTAAAATCACTCTGTGAACACCAACCATCATTGAGAAGGCACTACCAATCAACCTTCATGCCCTTTACTGATCCTCACTTCACCACTCATACATTTTCCATCAATGCTACCTAACATCAATGACAACACCAATGCACCAAGGTTCAATAATAAAAAATGTTAAGAGTGATCAACATCAAGGATTTTGCATCCATCTTTTCATACTTCACGTGCTCATCTACATCAGTGGGACAAGCTATTTTTCTAGTTGTGAGATCCTAAAAATCTTCAAACAAGAGAATGGTGTGCATATTCATCTTCCAGGAAACATAATTAGGCCTTTTCAAGAGTTTAGAATCAAACAACAATATTTTTGGAGAAGAAATTGCATTTGTCTCTCTCAATACAAAGGAAATGTGCTCAGGGGTTCACATTCGGTTGTGAGTGCAATATTCTCCACCAAAATACCTTTATTTCACCAAATTGAAACATCATCAATAAAAAAATATGCTTACTTACACCAAAAAATGCCTCCAAGTCTATTCAAGTTTCTTTGTCAATAATCTCGTGTTGCTCCTTAGTCTCCACATGTAATAATGAAATGTTTTGTCCTCCTTTCCCACACTAATTTCTACCACTTCCCATATGCTTTGTTTGTATTTTATAGTAGGTTATGGTAATAAGAGAATTGACTTATTACTCTCATTGCTACATCAAGACCCCTTTTAGATATCCACACAATCAATTCCTACTTATACAAGTTTCTTTGTCAATAATCTCGTGTCGCTCTTTAGTCTCCACATGCAATAATGAAATGTTTTGTCCTCCTTTCCCACACTAATTTATGCCACTTCCTATATGTTTTGTTTATATTTTATAGTAGGTTATGTTAATAAGAGAATTGACTTATTAATCTCACTATTACATCAGGGCCCCTTTTAGATATCCACACAATCAATTCCTACTTATACAAGTTTCTTTGTCAATAATCTCAGTCACTCCTTATTCTCCACATGCAATAATGAAATTTTTGTCCTCCTTTCCCACACTAATTTTTTCCACTTCCCATATGTTTTTTTGTATTTTATAGTAGGTTATGGTAATAAGAAAATTAACTTATTACTCTCACTGTTACATCAGGGCCCCTTTTAGATATCCACACAATCAATTCCTATTTCTACAAAAATACAAGCCACATTGAACCAAGAAGCGATAGATGCCACAACAAGAAACAACTACACCATTTCCATTTCCAAATGATGTATCTTTCACACAAGGTTATTCTACATAGGTTCTCCAAACCGCAATGCCACTCTTAGATCTTCCATGCAGGTCATGTCTCAGGTTGTAGGTTTTAATTTTATTGGATGTATCTCCATGAGTTCTGCACAAAATTTCAAAACATATGCTCAACGATAAATCTCCATGTATGTTGGTCATTTCTTTGAATGCTAAAATTAAGCACTCTAACAGAAAAATTCCAAACTAGATAGAAAAAGAAGATATCAAACTACTTGATACATGTCTCTAATTCAATGTGTAGGTCACTCGATAAAAAAATGATCTAATAACAATGATGGATGCTAGAGAGAAAAATTGATTGATTGAATTATCCATGGCAGAAAGAGATAATATCTACAACTAAAAAATGGTTTGGCAGAATTATCAAATAGTTAGAGGGACAGATGGTAACCGACTAAGTCAGTTTATAAAAAATAATTTATTATTTTATTAATTATTCTAACACAATGAACCTATGACTATCACACGTAAGATAAGTACTTCCTTTAACTTCAATGTGAATATATTCCAAAAGTAACTTTTCCACATGGCTTCTTTCACTACTTCCATCACACTTCTTTATTCCACCTTAGTAGAAGAGATGGAGACTTTTGCCTACTTTTTACCGCTCCAAGCAATGACACTTGTACTAAAATTGAACACGTATCCAAATTGTATATTTTGTATCTATCACATCTCTAACATGGTCAGAATGACAATATCCATATAAACATGCATTATTAGAATAAGTATAATGTAAACCAAAATTAATTATTCCTTTAATATATCTCAATATTCTTTTGTTAAATTCCAAAGATCTTGATATGGCTCATGCACAAAGATGGATTTAATTTTTGGAAGCACACGGGAATGAGACGGGGTGAATTAGTCCATTAAAACTTTATTCCATTTAATTTATCATTAATATAACCATTCAGCCATGCATTAACCATATGTGTGTTTACTTAAACATTGAATCAACCATACACAACAGAAAGATATAAGAGAGTACATAAGAAAACAAAATTTAAGTGGGAAACCCTCAAGGGGAAGAAAACCCATTGAAAATATACTTATATTACTCAAATAAAATATATTTAGTGAAGCTCCAAATTCAAAAGGATCACTAACCCCTAGTTTAGTAGAGCACCAACCCCTAGTTTAGAGAGGCACCAACACCACAAAGAGGATACAACCCCTAAGATGATCAAGAACAAACTCAACCCCTAGAAATGGATGATAATTAATAATATGATTCTCACACAACTGATAGTGATTCAATTTTATCACACACCCTCTTCAAATTTCATTAAACCCTCATCAAAACAAAATCTTCTCTAACTCACTCAAATATTCTTCCTCATGAGTTGAATATATAAACTTTCTCGTAAAAATATAATACTCAAACTTTATCATCTCATCAAAAAAATTATCATCGCTATCCTTGACCCCTCACCACTTATTTTCAACCTCATTTTAGTCACACTTTTCTTCTCTTTCTCAACTACAACAACTAGTTCAAAAAGAACCACTACACTTGATTGTGTACCAATCTCAACTCTAACACATACCTATGTCATCCATCAAAAAGTGGGTCAGTAATACCATATCAAAAAAATAATAATAACATCATATAAATCAAAATAAAATACCCAAGTAGGTCGAAAGGGGTCAAGATGCCACCAAAAAGCTCCAAGATGCATAATTAAGCTCAAAACAAGCTTCTCAAGCACTAAAAAATGCTCCAACAGCTCCAAGGTCTTCTAAAATATTTTTTATGGCTCCAAAAGATACACATAATTCATACGCAGTTCCTCATCATAATCTATAATCTTAGGAAGCACCAAAACACCCATCTCCACCATGAAACACTCCAAGGAGAAAGAAAACCCCACTAGGTCTTCAACACCTAGAAATTTAGTCCTTAAGAATGACAACCTTCACATAGAAAAACTCATAATCGTGAATCAATTCATATATTAATATAATTATCTTTGAATATAATTTCTATAATAATTAACATTTTCATTCAACTCCAATTGGAAGACCTCCAAACAACTCAAACTTTATAACTTCTCCAAACTGGCTTCAAGACCCCAAAACTAGGTCTTCAAAATAGATTTTGTTCTCATATCAAATAAACTCGTTAAGACATAAACCATATAAAATTGGTGAGGTATATATGTCTTTTTCTAGAACAACTTACTTTGTCTTGCAAATCATATTGTAAGAACTCAAACAAAGCCAATATTTGAAATTACTCATTCAACCTTGAATGACTCAAGAACCAGTCTCAAGGAATCAATGGTCCATCACCTTAAGAAACACTTCCAAGCTTAACCATTGCCTGAAAAATATCAAGAAAACATGTAACAACATGTACAAGAATTAATAAGCATATCTCACATGGATAAATCTTACCCAACACTCATATTCCTTCACACCTTGAGAAGCTAATTAAATTTTACTTGTCAATAAGTATTCAACTTAAAATAACTAAACTATAACAAAAAAATATTCCAAAAATCATATCAAGTGCCTAAATTATATCCATGACCAGAAAAGTCACAAAAATATGCAAAATGATCAAACTCACTCCAAAGCACAAGACTAGCTTTCTAGCCCTTAAGGCCAAAATTGGTAGGGTCACTTTGAGCACCTATATCTTCCATTTTCTTCACTATACCTACCTAAAAATTTTCATATATATTTATATTACTTCACAAGGATCTAGAAAAATTCACTTTTCATCTTGAAACCTCAATCTCATCCCCGAAACTACAAAAACCCATAAACCTAGGATTTTTCTCTCTCTTCCCAAAATAGCCGAACCCCAAACCACCACAAAAATGAGATTTGAGGAATCTACTTCAACCTTGATTTTTCACATTTTATTTTGAATATATTATATATATCATAAAACAAAAATCTCCCGAGATCACTCTCTACTATGAGGGTTTTGCTACGGTTCAAACCAACCTATCTTCTTAACAATCGTTCATGAAAACATGATGATGAAACAACCTCATTATTTTTGAAAGAAATTATTATCTCAAAGGAAAAGTATCCTCCAAAACCTCTGGGTCCTATGAAAATATTTTGAGATCATATCATAATTTGAAGTTCCTAATTACAGCTGGTTTTTGCTTCTCCACAACCCGGTTTTACTCATGTTTTACATAAAATTTCATAAATTGCAATTTTTTCAACATATTGACCTGAAGCACCATGAAAACATCTTCTAGCTGAAAAAATCACCACCATGCTAAAATATTCCTAGAAATATCCAACCAAAGTGACTTACATGTACTTACTTAGCTTTTCTTCGTTGTTTTTCTTCCCAAGGGCCATGATACATCACTAAACCTTTGAAAAATGACCTAAAAATTATCATAAATTTCATATACACCATCACTATGTTTCTACCATGCGTTAACATGACTGTTACACTTTAAAACACATGACACCATGTCAAAACACAAGCTCTAGGTCTAGGAATAAGTCTAGAAAGACTACTACAACCAATGACAACTCATGAAATGACCATGGAGACCAGTGTAGAAACTTAGAACCTTGTATAACACCTCTTAGATCTTCAAACTCTATTCATTGGTGTTTTTATTGATTGTTTAACCCCTAAAATATTGACTAAGTGCACCAAGGTGCATAGGCATGTGAGTCCTAGGTTGAGGGATGGGCACACAAGAAGAAAGTGTGCAAGGAATGGATTAAAGGATGGGCATGCAAGAAGAAAGTGTGCAAGGCCTAGTAGAATAAGGGAATGTAGGATAAGGCATGTGGACAAATCTCAGGTTTCGGGACTTATCTACATTTGGAATCTTGGGTAGGACACAGGGGTGATGTTGAGCCCCTAAAATATAGACTAAGTGCACCAAGGTGCGTAGGCGTATGAGTCCTAGGTTGAGGGATGGACATGGAAGAAGAAAGTGTGCAAGGCATGGATTAAAGGATAGGTGTGTAAGAAGAAAGTGCACAAGTCCTAGTAGAAAAAGGGCGCATATGATAAGGCACGCAGATAGAGCTTAGGTTTCGGGACTTAACTATATTTTACATCTTGGGTAGGATACAAGGAGGTAGAACCCGACCACGCATAGGAAGTGAATAAGGTTTCAGAATAGTAGCATGGGGCCCATAAAAGGAATATGCTTAGTGATGGAGGGGCACATGGGAGACCATCATGTCAGAACATGCATAGCCCATGCTAGAGAGTAGGCATGCCTAGGAGACCATTGTGGTAGAATGTGGAAGTTCCCATACATGAAGGAACATGTCCCCATGGAGAGCGCATATAGACACTTGGAAATAGATCTGAGGCCAAAAAGGAGGAATTATCACCAAAGGATGCCTATATATACGAGTGGTCATAGAAGAGGAAAGGAGATATGGATGACAGAGGGATCGAGAAATTAAAAGGAGGACATAGTCTAAGAATAGAGAGAGTAGAGCTCTGCAGATATATTGCAAGAAATCTATGGGATTGGGTAGAGGTTATATGATGGATTAATGCATTAAGGGGCTGGGTTATGCATCTTTCTTTGTATGGGTGAAGGATATGGTCCTTCTTTGTGATGTATGACTTTGGTCTGATCAAGCTATGGTAGTCTAAATGGGTCCATTAATTGTAATGAGAATGAATGTAGTGAGGTTATAAACATAAATGAGCATGAGTATAGTTGATTCGACCCATATCTATATTGTTTCATTTCTGTTCATGGAAGCTATGAAATAGATGTAATTTCTTATGTATTTTCCTTATGATATAGTTATCTATTATCTGTAAATACTATTTGGAATGAACACATTTATCTAGAGACCACTCTGAGTCCTATGATAAATGTATGTCCCATTTCCCCATCATTCATTAAGCTCATGACATAGATGATGGTTTCCAACTTAACTCACATAAAAGATACTCGGTAACCGCATGTGCCTCAGGTGAGCACCTAGTTCCCAATGGGTGATAGGTCGGTGCATATGGGATTCCCTTGTTCTTTTTGTCGGTGTAAAATTACTATATCTTGGTTTCATTGCACGGACCTATTTTTGAAGTTGTAGTGCGAAACGAGATACATTTGATCTATATAATAGGTGATGATATAGTGTTTAACTTTGGAGAGTGTTGAATCATGGTTTGAGAGAAAAAAGGATGAATTTTCTCGGAGATTCAACACATGGTCTAAGTTTGATATGCGTAAATGGGTAGAAGATAACCTCTACCATGTGTTGTATGAAACATTGGTTTGTTACTTCCTAGTAGAACGCATGAATGTCTATCAACATATGCTTTTAGATCAAACTGGTATTATAGATCACATGCGTGGACCTAAGAAGAATACCAAATGACCGCAAGATGTCGATCCGACATGGACCCGTATGCTAGCTACACTCTAGAGTATGCTATTTCTACATACTCTTGTCCAGAAGTTGTTGAGTTTGAGTTTTTGAAGGATCCCAAAGGATCATTTCTACATGTTATCCCTTTGGCAATGAAGATTTTGATTATTACCTTGGGTTTAGAGGCATTTATAATGGCTGGATAAACCATTTCAAGTGTTGGGTGAGGAAGCTAGGGTGGGGGAAGATGTCGATTTGGTGGTGGAAAAAGAAAGGAAGGAGAGACGACTCAGGTATAGTGAAGCACATGAAAGGGAGATTGCTAGACAATGTGAGGTTACAAGTGTGATGGATATATGGAGGTGAACATTGCAGGAAGGATTCAAGGTTCACGTAGAGGATGTGGAACCTGAGTAGTGTGTGATACCCTATCTTAGCAAGCACATAAGAGAGACCCCTTCATCTTCTGATGAGAGTTCATCACGCTGAGAGAGAAGGGTCGTTGGCATGTATATGAACCCACATAGTAACTATACCCTGGTGCTTGGCTTTCTAGATCAAGGGGAGAATACTGATAAACCAGTTGATATCGATGGAAGTGACTGATCTGCACCCAGGAGATATAATTTCTTGTTTGGGACTTCTATGGCTATGCATGTTCCAGTTTTGAGATGGTTTTTGGAAAATGAACAAGTGCACCAACCTTCGGTCTTGCATCTAGGAGTGGCATGGGGTACACTATTCATAGTGGGGCATCATCACATACCGTCAATGTGTAGTTGAGTGGGACCGTGGGGACCCTTGGTAAGACTAAGATAGGACTCAGTGGACCTAGTGGATACAAAGGGATCCGGTGGATTAGAAGGAACAGGACATGGTGGACTCCGTGGATCTGGTGGGTTAGAAGGCATAGGACTTGGTGGATCTCGGCGTAGAGGAAACACCGAGAGGAAACCAAGGTTCCGCTCAGTGGACAGGACCCCGAAACCTCCTCAATTCTTATTTGAGATATCATTACATTTTCCAGATTACATAGGCATTTAAGATGCTGTAGAACATGTTCAAAAATGTGAGTTGCTATGTCACATGAAAGGAATCACTAGCCCAGAGCGGAAGGCAAGTCAATTTGCAACAACATTGTAAGGGCGTGTGCATATCCGGTATAGGAAATATGACCCTCACCAAATGGTGGTGGATTATACTGCTCTAAATAATGCCTTCCTAGAAGAATTCTACATCCTTAAGTTCAAGAAAAATATCATCAAAACCCTGAAGGAAATTCAACAAGGAATGACAAAGAGAGTGTGGGAGTATGACGTGTGGTTTAAGACTCACCTGTCAAAGTTTTCATATGACATTCACCCTTCATAGCATGCTTAATGGTTTTTTGGGGGTTGATAACACCTTTTAGAAGAGCCCCATCTCATAAAAATTTCATAGAACCACGTGAAGCATTAGAGGCCACTCTGCTCACCGATGTTGTTGGAAGTGTTGATACTGGAGTTAGCCCATTTTTGGAGGCTCAAATTTTTGTTATGGCTAAGCAGCTAGAGAAGTTGTCTGTGAACTTAGCACATGAGACTCACACTGGGTTATGGTGTACAGATTGTGAAGTGGAAGGGCATGTTAAGGATAATTTCCCCGCAGGACAAGACGCGCCACGTAGTAGATTGTGATATTTTTCATGGGGACCATGATGCAAGTAGATGTCCCCTATTACAATGTTCGATGAGGAAGAATGTGTTCTACTACTATAAAATTTGCACCTCTAAAACCCATGATACTAAGGATTGTAGAATCATTGACCAGATCCATGAATCCATTGATCATGCGGTGTACCAAACCAGCATTTTCGTAGTTCTAAAGTTGATGATCACCATTATGAGGATTGCGCAGAGGGAGGCGTGTGTGGAAGAGGATTTCATGGAGGATACCGTGGTTGTGGCAACCATGGAGGAGGAAGAAGTTAGTTCCCATGTGGGACCTATTTTAATTATGGGTCTACAGACCACTAAAAGCGCTAGTGCCTAGACTTATTGCAGTGCTCATGGTGTGGAAAGAAGCACAAGTATGAGGAGTTCCCTGAGTTGTTTGAGCATATGATTCAAGCAAAGATTAGAAAGACAAGGGTGCTATAATGGTAAGAATTAAGAAGGTGTAAAATTAATGGATGCCACAATTAGTGCGCGATGCAGGCTTGGAACCTATTTTAGTAACAACAAGAGTAGAGTCTGCATGCACAAAGGAAATGCTAAGGTAGAAGAACCTTGTTTCAAGGGAAGAAGTGGTACATGAAAGGTACCCAGACCCTGCGCATCAAAAAGAGGTATATCAAGACACCATGGACGTGATTTGGAGTTTACAAGGCAGTGTTTAAAAGAGCAATCTAGGAGAGAAGAGCAAAGGAGGGTCGAGGTGCCAAAGCATGACCTAGATGAGGTCAAGGAAGTATGTAATATGCTAAGGAAAGAGAATATTATTCCCCTTCTAGGAACATGGTCGAGAGAGAAGGTACCATGCATGGCAGAAGAGTGCGAGAGGAAAGTCTTACATGCAAACCTTCCCCCTCATAGCCTTGACTATGATAAGGAGATCACGTTAAATGCGGTCATGGATGGATGGATCCTTAGCAATATCCTCATCGACATAGGTGTGGAGGTCAATGTTCTCACTTTGGATGCTTGGCATTAGATGGGAAGGCCTCCATTACAGCCATCTTTAAATGTGTTGTATATGAAAAAAAAATGCTATGCCCATTGGTGTCTTAAAGGATGTAGCTATTACCATTCGGGGGCCAAGTTTATTTGGGACTTCGAAGTCTTGGTGCTCGTTGAGGCAAACAATTTCCCAAAGACTACTTGGGTGCCCATCGTGTTTGAAGAAAAATTTAGATCTTTAGTTCAACAAGGGGTACATCAACATTGAAAATGACGAGTAACGTGTCATCATACCTGTGGTACCCAAATTTGTTCTCCTTTTCAGTCTGAGCAGCATCAAAGATATGACATGAAGCTTGAAGATAGATATATCATGATGTATGTCGTTTTGTAGCCGGGGATGTGATCTAACTGGCACTCAGATTTTTGGAGAGATGGATATCACTCAAATAGGACTTGATCTTGTCCTAACTGTTTTAGGTTGTGCCTTTCAACTAAGGTAAGAGGACCTATTTTGTAACCCTCAAATTGTGAAGGAGATGAAGATATCCCTTAATTTGTGCAAATAGTATGAAGGGGCCTTGGGAAAATATGATCAACACTCCAAATATGACTTTCACAAGTTGTCACTTCCATATTATGGAGATACTTTTAATGCAAGGCAAGGGTTACTGAAGACGTTTTGAAATCTTGATCTATTTTGCATACTTTAGCAAATGGATTTTGATCTTTTGTGGGTATACATGTCAAAACAAGGGTAGTATGGGGTAGGATTAGTTATTTAGAATGGTTTTTGGTGGGATATTAACAAGACAAACTTGACTATGCCAGATCTTTGACAACCTCTACAAAATTTGAACAAATATTAGATAAAATGATTCAAAACAGTCAGGATGTTCTTTCAACCAGAAGAGATACACAAATGGAGGCCTAGGTTTGCACTCTTCACACAATCTTTGAGACCTCAACACAAAATCTTGAGTTAAAGGACTCAATTAAACATCAAAATCTCTGATCAAATCATGCCTAAGGTACCCCCAAAGGCTTATAAGAAATCTCTATCAACAAATGAAGGTGAAGTGATTTTAAACTACTTATTTTCAATGCCAGATGAAAGATCTTCTGACAAATGAAATTTTAAATGCCACTAAACTATCAATAAGGATGAGATCTGTGTGATTCCTAAAGATTTCAATGCAAGATTGCAACAAGAACAAGGAAAACTATTTGTAGACATTTAAACATGATAACAGACATCATATTGCCCAAAATAACATAGATTAATTCAAAATCTTGTTAGATTCATCAGCAAGGGAGAGTTTCAGAACAATCTCAGAGCTGTATGATGGCTATACACTTGTAACCAACTCAACATGAATGAAGATCCAACACAAAAGACATTAACCAGGTTTTTTGGAGGGTTTCTCAGAGGATGAGCTTCTCTAAAAAAAAATTCGTGATTTTCAATTTCCCGACCTCTTGCATGTCAAAAAACATGCACTATATAAAATTTGTTTACATTTGATCCTTCTTTCCCAAGAAAATAATATCATATGGCATCAAGTTTGTTACAAATTCACTCATGACTTTCTCAAAAAGTGAAACTTAACAAATTTTGTGAGGAGGAGATGCTAGGCATGTAAAATAGAAAATTATTACAAATCTTCATCATTCCTTGTCATGGGAGCATGTATTCTTCCTTTGGTACCCGCAACATATTCCTCTTCCATCATTTCACCTTTACACTTTCCAAATTTGCTTCTGCAACTTTTGGATCTGGTATTTCATGTTTCTACTTGAGCCCGAACAAAATTTCATTTCAAAGGTACCTCGATCTATAAATTGAATTTTCAAATTGATTCCATTGACCCTTGAAGGAAAAAATGACATGAATTCATTGAAAATTTGGTGAAAATTGATGCAAAAATTACATCTCCAAGCTTCTTGGAGAAAAAATAGTGGCCAAACTGAAAAATTCACAGTTACCATTGATCTTCCTTTACACTTTAATCTGAGCCCTCCATGGGTCATAATGTGATTAGAAATGGGTTTGGGATCACTTTTTGATATTATAACACTTTTGGAAAAATGTGAAAATTTGACATTTTTCTCTGCCCCTCCGCCCTTTGAAAATAGGCCGACAAGTGTCCCAAGGTGGGCCCCATTGGAATTGCAGCTCGATTCTACACATTTCCACCTTTTTTGGAAAAAGGAATTTTTTCCAAATTATCTCTATGGGACCGCATCTCTGATTCTTTCCCTAACACATGGTGCAATATGACTGCATATGAAGTCGTGGCTCAATTTTAAACATTTTGCCTCTTTTTGGAAAAAGGAAATTTTTTTGTTTTTCCTCCGTGGCTCTGCCCTCCCGTAGGACACATGTCCTCAATTGCTTGGCTGAGGGGAATGATTTGACTTCAAAATTTAACTCCATTTCACCAAAGGAAATTTTTGACATTTCCTCCACACTCCCACACCCCCGATTCTGTCCCTGCCATGTGTCTCCCTCTGATTCATTGCGGAGCCACGCTTCAAATTTTTACCTTAACTCCTTTTTTGAAAAAACCAACATTTCCTTTTTTTCCTTCTATGGCCCACACTCCCTCTTCCCTTAATCCTACCATGTGTCCACTCCCGATTGGCCTGCAAACCCGCGGCCCTTTTCACAACTTTTGCTCCCTTTTTCCAAAAAGAAATTTTTTTCTAATTCCTTTGCGAGTCTTCCATCCCGCTTTTGATGAAAACATGACACGTGTCCACATGTGATTCACCGAGGGCCTGTACTCTTATTTCACACTTTAAATCATTTTCACCAAAGGAAAAATTTCCACCGTGCCTCCACACTCTGCCCCTTAACTGCTTTGACTTTTCCGACCGCCACATGTCACCCTCTAATTGGCCGAGGGCCTACAAACTTACATGGACAAATTTAGACATTTTCCAAAAACACAAAAATGTTAAGTTGCTCGAGTAGACATGTTGAATCTTGTCCAACAAAAATGACCACGTAGGAGATGGTTTTGAGCTAAACTTTGACAGTAAAGGACACCCGTTTGACCATCAAACAATGTAGAAATTGCCAAAATGATGCCCTAGATAGCTGAAGATGAATTTGACGGGAAAATGACACTTGTCGACCACAAAACACGTAAAATTATAGGGATGCCATAGAATTCAATTTTCTCTTTGTGGGTGAGGAAAATTTGATCAAAGGACAAATCAAAAGTGATTCAAAGCCATTTACAACCATGGAAAGGGATTTTTGTGGGGAAATAAGTATAAAATGAACAATTTCGAGCTACAAAGGCTGGGAAAACACGAGAAAAATGGCAGAGGTGTTTGATCGGGAAAGATTAGGGAAAAATACAGGGAAAACTTAGAGATTCCTTCAAAAAGGAGCAAAATGGAGAAAAAATGAACAACTCAAAGCATTTAAACATAGATACGAGTTGTTTTTCAACAAATTCAAAGGATGGGAAGATCCAAATCCATTTTTTCTCAAAAACAGGGCAAAAAATGCACTTCCCCTTAGCAAATTAGGGTAAAGTAATGAGTTTAAAAACAATCCAATGCACAAGAATGGAGGTATAACTTCACATCATGGATTTCATGAGGAAAAAATGTTTCAGAGCACAAAGAGCAAAGGGGAAACATGGAAAAATAGCAGAGGATCAAAATGGGCACCAACATCGGCTCCTGCTCGGGGATGGGAACTCCCAATGAGTACCATAAGAACAAAAGTATACCAAATGCCAAAATAATCCATTGGGAAAATGGATTCATGAGCCAAAGCCACTAAAAACCAAATTGAGAAATGAAAAAATGGTCGCCACACACCAAGGCAAACCACAAAATGATAAAACACGAAACAAAGCAAAAGCCAAACACTATACACTATACAATTTGATGCATACCTCAAATTTGGGGATTAGTCCAACGAATGCTTCAGATGCCTGCCATTAATAGGTAGTTCAAGCAATTCCCCATCTAAGTCCTTAATAAAAAAAGTATTTTCACCAATTCCTGATATCAATGGTTTAAGTGCCCATCCAAAATGAATCAAATTTACCATGTTTTCCCTTATCTTCATACCTGCTATCCCACAAAAACTAGATCTCCAACATTGAAAGCCCTAAGAGTGACCTTCTTGTCAAACAACCTCTTCAAATTCTCTCTAAATCGACATGCCTTTGGTGGGATGTTCTTCTTTCTTCATCTAGCTCTATAATCCGATTAATCCTTGCTTCATATGGACTGACCTCTTGGTCTTCAAGTTTTTGAACAAACTAAAATGAAGATAATTGCAGATGTAAGGGCGTAAGAGCTTGAGTTCCATACACCAACTCAAATGGGCTCTTACCAAAGGCTCTTTTGGTAGTTATTATATCAGCCCAAATTGTAAATTTGAGTTGTTCACCCCATTTTCTCTTCTTAAACTCTAAGGTTCTCCTAATGATCTTCAACAAGTTATTATTATTGGACTCAGCTTTTTCATTCCCTTGTGGGTTATAGTTTCAAGCATAATTCATACTTGGTTCCATACTCCTTGCACATTACCATTAAGGGCTTAGCTCAAAACACATGGCATTATCAAGCAACAATCTTGACTGGAAAACCAAACCTACATATGATATGATTCAATAAGAAGTCCATAACAACTTGGTATGTTGCTTTCTTGGTGGGGATCACTTCTACCCACTTGGTGAAGTAATATGTGGCTACAAGGACCCACTTATGTCTAGCACTAGAAGGGTCTCAAATCTCACCAATGAAGTTTAGTCCCCATTGTTTGAAATGAACTTCAATTGATACAGGCTGCAAAGGAAGGGATCCTAAAGCTTGCATTCTTCTAGAGAAATGCTTTGGTAACTTTCACACTTTCTAACCAAAGAAGGTTGTATCTTTGAAAAGAGTAGGACAATAATAACCATCTCTCTAAACTTTGTGTGATGTAACCCTTCCAAAGAAAGTTTCCTCCAAAAACTCCCCCATGGAAACCAACAACTATTTTGGTAGTTTCATCTTCAGTTATACATTTCAAGAGGACACCTTCGTGGTTCTTCCAAGCCACCCAAGTTCGGTGATGATGTATTTTTGAGAAGCCAACTTGAGGGCTCTTTCCTGATTTTTATTCAAATGATCATGGCAGCATAGGTGTCTCGAGGTAAAAGATTACATCCTTGTACCACTCGTAACTTACCAACTTCTCAAGAACATCTACCCTTTCTTCCTCTACTTCATTCACTTCCACAAACAAAGAAGTTGCTCTCATCCATGAGGTCAAAGAAGACCAAAACCTCTCACAAACTTTGTGGTTTGGATTTCCATGTCATACTCCTACAATTTTTTCACCCATATACATCTTTTTCTTGAGATCTCCATGTCTCGATAAGAAGTATTTTACCATGGTGTGGGGAACATAAGCAACAACTTTTGAACTTAAGATATAAGTCCCGAAAACCTTTATTTCTTTCACCAAGGAAAATGCTTGTTTTTTCATGATTGTGTACTTCAACTTAGCAGCTTGTAAAGCCTTTCTAAATAAGGAAATAGGCCTGTCGTCCCCATCTTCATCCTTCTGCAATAAAATAGATGCAATGGTTTTTTTAGAAGCAAATGAGAAGATTTGGAAAGGCTTCTTGTAATTTGGAGCTGCCAAGACAGGTGCATGTTTCAATGCTTCTTTGATTCCTTCAAAATCTTGAATAACAGACCTCCTCCCACTTGATAACTTGGTCTTTCTTTAACATGCATGTAATAGGAAGAGTCAATTCAGAAAAATTAGACACAAACCTTCAAATGAAATTGATCTTCCCAAAGAAGAATTGGATTCCCTTATTTGTTCTTGGAATTAGAACCTTCCTGATTACTTCTACCCTCTTAGGATCAATCATGACACTAGCCTTTGAAATAATATGACCAAGCAAAGCTTGTCCTTGTGCACTCCAAAATGACACTTCTTTGGATTAAGAGAAATGCCATATTCTCTACATCTGATCAACATTCTTTCCAAGTGCTATAAGTGATCTTTTTGGCTCCTCAAAAACATAGTCACATCATCCCGATAAAGTGTAATGAAGTCATTTATGTAACCAAAAAGCAAAATCCATTTTTCTTTGGAAGGTAGCTCCAACATTCATAAGACCAAAAGGAACTCTTACATAAACATATGTTCCCAAGGAGTGGTAAAAGCAATTTTAAATCTTTCTGAATTCTTGACAACAACTTGATTGTAGCCAGAGAAACCATCTAAGGTGGATAACAATTCAGATCTAGTCACTAACTATAGCATGTTTTCCATGTTTGGAAAAGGATAATTGTCTTTCAATGAAGCTCTATTCAGATTTTTGAAGTCTACAAAAAGTCTAATGTCTCCATTTTTCTTTCTGATTGGCACAAGGTTTGTAACCCAAGATTAATACCTTGTGGGCTGAATGATCCCTCCCTCCTTCAGTTTCTTCAATTAATATTGCATTTTCATGGAGAGTAATGGATTAATTTGCCTCTACTTTTGTCTGAATGGCTTGGAATTTGTTTCAAGAGGAATCTCATGCTAAAATAAGTCCTCTCTATATGCTTTCAGCTCTGAATAAGACCAAACAAGACAGTCTTGATATTTCTTCAATAGTTAAACATAGGACAGCTTTACCTCTTTTTTTTTAGATTTCTGCCCAACCAAACTTTTCTTGGTTCATCATTAGTTCTCAAGTCATGCTCTTCCACATCCCTTGAGATAGACATGTTTCTATTGATGATACAATCAACATGGTTAAAATTTGACTCAAGAGCAACCAACCCTCTAAGAATGTTATTAGTCTTCAATTGGATGATATCCTTGCCAAACAAGGTTTATTTTCCATCAACAGTACACACTAATGATTCCAAATCAATATTTTGATCCCCAAACTCACATTTATTTTGCAAGAACCTTTGCACTTGAGCATCATTGTTAAACAATTGCTAATGTTTGATGTTGTCACGGAAACTTGGCCTAGTTAACACTTCAATATTGTACTCACAATAAGGTGAGATGGTGCAATTTCCAAATCTTGACCACAACACTACCAAATTGTTAGCAGCATCATTCAAATTTCTATCATGATGCACAATGTTGAAGGAATCAAACATCTCAATTAGATCCCAAATTGCATGTTTGTACTTGCTTCATCCGCTGATTTCTTATAGCATGCATTTTTCTTATTTGTTTGACAACTAGCTCGACTCTCCTTTTGTAATGATGTCCTTGAGACCATACTTCCATGCAATTCTCAAACCCAAAAACAAGGCTTCATACATAGCAATGTTGTTAGTACATTTAAAATTACACTTGAAGGAAAAAACAAACTCTTCCAACCTAGGAGAAATCAGAATTACACCAACACCATTTCCAAATTTAGAGCAAGCTCCATCAAATAGCAAGGTCCAAGGAGAACCTACCTATTCAAGGTACTTTGAATGATCCATCTTGTGCTCCCTACAATCAACAAACCCAATAAAATTATCAACATCAACATCAACAAATAATACTTCATAAGAAGTATTGTTTGTATCCTTAATTAGATGCAACATATTCTTCTCTCCATATAATTTTACAAGGCTACCTTCAATGGGAATGGTGTAAAAATACATATCCATTTGGAAACTCCCTGTAACACTTGCATCACACTTTCTTGACAATAACATACCCCATTCGACAGGGCAATCAACAATCACAACATCTAATTTTAAATTCCTCCCAAGATAAGATGCAAGTTGCACCACCAAACCCTTCACAAAACCAACTACTATAACTTATTTTGAGTCCATGGAAGTACACTTTCCATAGGCTGTTGTCACTTTGATATCCAACTCATTCATGACCTCAAGAGGCATGAAATTGCATGATGCACCAGAATCAAACATACAATTGTGAAGTAGTCTATCCTTTATTATCAAAGTTGTAAAGAATGGATCAAAATTCAATTGGGAATCAACCAAGGATGTCCCCAAGTATACCTCGTATGTTTCTCCAAGATCCTCTAATGCTGGTGGTGTTTCAAGGTATGCAATGATTTGAGGAGGAGTTTCAACAATGTTTACATTTCTGCTTGGTTTACTCTTCTCCTCTTTCAATCCCAAGTACTCAAATGCTCTCTTCTTGTGCTCAGGAATCCTAAGAAACTCAATGATTAGAACACTCACTTTGATTTGGCTCAATACTTGGGCTATGTCATAGGGAACATTGTTTGGTAAGGAAGCATTGGAATGAAGACAAGCAGATTCATTAGATGGCATGGGATCCTTGGCAGTTTGGGCATGAGGAGGACTGTAATTTTTGCTTAGGACAACAGAGATTTTGGCGGGTGTTTCCCTTCTCAGAGCTTCCTTGGGAATTATTTTGAGCAAGGGTGTTTTAGGTTTGGACTAAGGCCCAGCTCCCTTAACAACTTTAATCCTAGTGTTATAGTCTTTTTCTTGAGATACAACAACATTCATCAACAATTGTCTATCTTCCTCTGCAAGCGATACCACCATCATACTTCTTAATCATCAAATCTCTTAAATGTTCAAAGTAATTGTTAGGAATTTTAAAATCTTACACCATCAACTTCAAGAGTATGAGGGGAAGAAAGACTTGTACCCATTTGATGCAATCCCAAAAGGTTGCAGTTGTCCTTGTACTTATTACCTCAATTGATGTTGCCCCTTCTTGTGAGCCTAAAGAACATATCACCATGCAGATATCATCATCAATACCATCATCATTATTAGATTCACCATCTTGGTGGTCCACTTCACATGGAGGATGAGGTAAAAAAACCTATCATACCAATCAATATCAACAACTTCCTCAATAGGAACAACCCTAACAGCTTAGGGGATCAGGTAACACTATTCCTTCACGTGCTTGAGGATGTCTATTTACAGACCCCATGGGTCCTTTCCCTCTATCATCAGATCTCTTATCACCCCTAGGATGATTGGAAAATATGTCATGGTTTTTTTCTTTTTGCTGACCTTACGAAGTCTACCCAATTCCCTTCTCAACTCTTGCCAACATGTAGGAAATGTCTTTAATGCCCCTGCCAAAGTCTTCACCACTTCCTCCAAGTCTACACTCTTTCTTGCTTGAGGTTTTTCAGGGTTTATCAAATTTACACCATCTCTCTTGAGATGTTTCCCAATGGCCTTAATGTTATTTTCAATTTGTAGTGTCATGGTAAAGGCATGCCTTACATTGGTAGGGTTCTTTTCTCTTAGGTAATATTCTTCCTTCTTATCAAATGCATCTACATATTTGACCAAACATGACTGATCACATGGCCTCAAATTAACTGGAAGCCTTCTCAAAGTTTTGTTAAAACTTGTGTTGAAGTCATGAACTGATTCATTGGGGTTCTTCTTAATATTTTCAAATTCAGATAAGAGAAATCTAAGATCAGTCTTGTCACCATATTGCAACCTAAATGCATTGTTCATCCCATCGAAGAATCAATAGAATTATCGGGTAGAGCCTTATACCAATCCCTTGCATCCTCTTCTAGTGTATGAATGAATAATTTAATATCCACATATTCATGCTCAATCTCAAAGTCCTCCATCATGTTAATAAAAAGTTTTAGGTGCTGATCACCAGTTATAGCATTGTTACCTTGGAACTTTGGCAATCTATTTCTAACATCTTGAGGGACAACATTAGGATAACCAGCCATTCCTCTAAAGTCTATAGGACCAAAGGTGTTAACAACAAATGGAGGTCTAGGTTGAGCCATATTTTTTTGAGGTGGTGATCTTGGAGGAGAAACAAAATGATGAGGAGTGAGAGGTCTTTGGGGCACAAGAATGTGATTCACAAAATTGGTGCTCTCTAGGTGTTGATTTTCTTGGAAAGTTTTATTTGAATTGAAGCACATAGGTGTAGATTGAGAAGAGAACTTACCAGGTACATCAAGAAGGACCTTCACTAGTTGAAGTAAACAAATTTGTGAAAAGATTGCTTGAATCAGAATCACTGGAAGAAGAGTGATAATCCTCTACCAAAGGCTGATCTCTCTCACCAATGGATATACCTTTGCCTGATGCCTAACCTTCAATAACCTTCCAAACTTTTCTCTCCTCTAAAAATGTCTTTCCCAATTCTTGAAATAACTTTCTACTTGGGTCCCTCCTGAAGAGAGATATTCTTCCTTCTAGTTTTGCAGAGATTAGAAACACAAAAATAAATGACAGAAATCTAAGACACCAGTATTTATCAAGATCAAATCAACATGGAGTCGCCACTAAGGAATTTCACTCTAGTTGTGTATATGTACTAAAATACTATGTCAAATATCTATCAAAGACTTTGAAAATCTTGTGAAACTTTATAGATCGACATTCCTTTTCTTGAATCTATCAACCAAAATGCAACACCATATTTTGAACCTTTAGGAGAAGAGGTCCTAGATAGGATATATGTGCACTCAATCAGGGATCTAGAGATAATCCATCCTACCAATGGAGTTATCCAATTTGAAGATGCTCAGTTGGTGAGTGACACCACCAAGATAACATGTGATAATTGGGCGCATGAAACCTATGAATTAATCGAGACAACACTTGAGAGGATCAAAGTGACAAGGGTGACAAGGGCATGCATAGTATGGCACCTAAGAGGAAAGGAGCTACCTAAGTACTCGGGAGGAGCTTTCCCTGAGATATTTTTATAGAAGATGGAAGCTTAGTGGAAGGAGGAAAAAGAATGAAGAGGTATGCTAAGTTACGTCCTACTAGGAACTATTGTGTGCTAGTGGGAAATGCATCAAGATAACCTTTTGGAGTGGCATGAGGTGAGAATTTCCCTCTCTATCTAGTTCTCTAGAAGCAACGTGCCCACCACCATCAAAGATTACCATGGTAGTGAGCCCACCTCTTTCCACATCCAAGCCTATGAGAGAGTATGGAGAGAAGGTGCGGAAGCTTTACCACCATCCCTCTGGATCCAAAAACTATATTCTACACTGTAGGGTTACACGCACACATGGTACATCCACTCTAAGACACACCACCAAACAAGAAATTGGCAAGAAATAGTGGATGATCTCATCTAAGCATTTGAGTTCCAAAGCACCAAACCATCGTTGGATAAGGCATTGCAGGAGGTCAAGCACCTTACGATGGGGGATAGTGCCAAGGTAGAGGATAGGCTTGTAGAATTACTAGGAGAGCCATGTTTTGGTGGAAAATTTGATGAAGATGAATCTGATGAGGCCCAGTTGAAGCACGCGTGTGTAGAGAAAGAAAAAGGAAAGATGGTCTATTTCATAGACGGTGAAGAGATGGAAAATTTTGAGGTTAACCACTCTCTAGGCTCGCATGAAGTGATGGATAGTGCTAATGAAATGGTGCATACCTATCATGAGCCTTTAAAGGAAAAAAGGTTAATATTGGGTCGGAGGCAAAACCCAAGGAAGCTATCATTAGAGATTATTAGTCAGAGAAGGAAGTCTCTAAGATCATTGATCTTTTATGTGATTTTGAGGATTTGTTCCCATGCAGGTATCATGAGCTCAAAGGCATTCACCATTCCTTGGGGGATATGAGAATTATGTTGAAGGATGGTGTGCGCCTGGTCAAAAAGAGACCCTACTAGATGAATCCTAATCGACGCGTAAAGGTCAAGGAGGAAATAGACAAGATAATAGCATTAGGAATCATTAAAGCTGTGGAGGATTTGGAATGGATAAGTCTGATGGTGATTAGTATCAAGAAGGATGGGAGGATAATGATATGTGTTGATTATAGCGATTTGAATGTAGTGTGTATCATTGATCCTTTCCCAACCCCATTTACTGAAGAGATCCTATTAGGAGTGGTAGGGCACGAAGTATACTCTTTCATGGATGGGTTCTTAGGATATCACTAGGTGACGATTGCAAAGGAAGACCAGAGAAAGAAATTTTTTTCCACCGAGTGGGGAAGTTTTGCCTATATGGTCATGCCATTTGGGTTGAAGAATGCACCCATTGTGTTCTCATGCATTGTAGTGCAGGCCTTCCAAGACTTCATCCACAAGTTTCTCCAAGTATACCTTGATGATTAGACCGTGTATGGACTGGTCAAGGACCATTGTGACAACTGCGGTTGATGTTTGAAAGGTTTTGGTAGTTGAGGATATCCCTCAACATCAAGAAGTGTGTATTTTCTACCCCATTTGGAACCTTATTAGGGCACATCATATGTAAAGAAGGCCTGTTGGTGGATCCTGCCAAAATTGTAGTAATTGTGGGATTGGGGGAGCCAACTAGTCAAAGTGTAGTGTGTGGATTCCTTGGACACACAAAGCTACTACCTAAGCTCATCAAGGGGTATGCAAGGATCAGCATGCCTTTAGAAGAGTTTCTCGGGCATAAAACGCCTTTCACTGGGAGAGGCACAACAAGGAATTTGACACATTGAAGGATAAGCTTATCACCACACCTATATTACGTTTTCCTTCTTGAGAAAATCCCTTCCATGTTCATTTGGATGCCTCTAGAATGACCATTGGCTTAGTGCTTGACACAACCCGGTGAGGGAATTGTTGATCACCCCCTATGCTTTGCAAGTAGGAATTTGACACCAGCATAACAGAATTATACTACGAACAAGCATGAGGCGTTGTCTATGATCTACACGCTTCATAAATTCAGGAAGTATATGCTAGCACCTCCCTTTATCTTCTACACTGACCACATTGAAATAAAATATTTGGTGAACAAGCTCATCCTACAAGGGTGCATATGTCGGTGGGTGTTGTTATTCCAAGAATTTGAGTTCACCATAGTGGTCAAACTGGGCAAGAGATATTCTGGACCTGACCATTTATCTAGGATTGATTCAGGGGAGGACACATAGAGCATTAAAGATACCATGCCATATACACAGCTTTTAGGTTGTGGTGTGCGCCCTCATACTTGGAGGATATTTGTGATGTCCATTAAAAAAACCAACTTTAGACCCAAGAAACAACCTAGGGTTAGAAAGGAAAATTATGGAATATTTTTTTATTAGAAGTGTCCACAACTAGGTTGCAAGACAATAGTTGACACTATCAGGTTTTGGAACAAGTCTAAAATTACTAGAACATACTTTTCATTTATTAACAATTTCCAGAGGTCACATGGTCCAAATTTTAGGATTAGAAGTTTCAGTTAGGTTCAAGGGTAAAATATCACCATAGCCATTCTCTAACAAGCTCATAGTTTCAAATTTATTTTTATCACACTTAATGCATTAAAAATTTCCCTAAATCATTCCCATTGGATAGGAAATTTTCTCACCTTTCCATTGATATAAATAAGTCCTCCTAACTCCTTGTAAAACTCTAGATATGGACTGGTGGGCCTTAGTGGTAAAATGTTTCCCAAACGAGACACATGTCGAGCGGGAAGGAAGCCCATTTTCCAGTGTCGGTGGGTTGTGGGGTGCTGGAAAATTTTTCTTGCATGGGAGAAAATTCCAATTTATGCCAATGCCTCTGTGTTGTCTTCTAGGGACACATGTCGGGATCGAGCCATCGACGGGAGAGAAAAGACGGAAGGGCGGGGTGGCGGAAGAGTTTGGGGCATTTTGCAATGGGAAAATATCCACAAATGTTCACATGCCCATGGGTCCACCAAAACAGGTGGAATATTGAAACCATGGCATGGAGAAAAGAGAGGGGGACATGCAGAGTGGCAGGGTTAACTAGCGAAATTTACGAAAGGGAGGGAAACAGGAGATGTTTGACGCGTGGGTCCATGCGTCTACAAAGGAGATGACGCTGAGGCAAGAGTGGAAGTGGAAGCCCATGGGGAAATATGCAAAATTTTCCAAAAGATAAAAATTCATGAGGCTTCTTCCCCTCCACCAACATGTCATGTTGCCACGTGGTAGCCTATGATAGGATGTGGGCGGCGGGGAGAAGGATAATTTTTTTCCCAAAAATTCAAAAGGCCCCAAAGACAAAAATAATGCCACACCTTAGCCTCTCGCCCCATGAAGACATGTGGCAGCCTTTGATTGGTTGTGGGATGGTAGAGGAAATTTCTAAAATTTCCCAAACAAAATTTTCAAAATTTTCTAAGGATAATTCGACGAGAAAATTTTCAGTGTCACTGCTGCCCACTAAGGAATTTTTTTCCAAATTTTCACACCAAGGTAGGAAAACTTCAAAGTGCCATAAATTTTTCTAGAAAGCTCATTTTTGGCAAATGAGAACTTTCTGGAAATCTCTCGATGCCCTTTTTGCACAGGAATCATAAATTTTACTTTTTGATAAAGTTTAAGGGGTCAAGTTTATAAAAACGATATGTAGGCTTTTAAATAGCAAACTGGTAATTTCCAACTTATAAATTTGATTCAATTTGATCACTTCCTTCACTCAACATGTAGAAAAAACATGGAGGATTACTCTAGGAAGGATTTAGAATGTTTTAGGAAGGTAAATTTTCTCAATTTATTCCAATTTTAATTTTTTCCAATAATTGACAGAAAACAACTGAGGAAGGGATTGGGCTCGATTTTGCAATGTTTAAACTGTTTTCTTAAGTGTTCCTTGTCAAATTGAGTTCATTGGTGTCATAGCATGCCGAAACATATCATTTCCTAGTTGATTATTTTATGTAGGTCTTAATCGTACATTTTGATTAATTTTATTGCAGTTTTATAATTACAACAGAGATCTACTTCTTTTAAATCTTTATATCAATTTCATCCTTCAAGTGTGGTATTTAATTTTTAATGCTATCTAATACATTCCGTTGTTTACAAACAATTCATTTCAAAGCTAAATTGTAGAGTATGATCACCCATTTAATATATTTTCAATAGAGACAAAGCAATATACTTCCTTCATACATATTTCTTTCCTTTACAATTAAACAAAGTTTCCAAAAACATGGACATGATCAAATTAAATTTCCAATTCCACTTAGAAAGAACATTTCATTCATTCATATATTTCCAATGGCAAGATACAACTTATTTATTTATATATTGTCAACATACAAGAAATAGACTATATGACTTTCTTTTCTAAATACAAAACCGATTACTGAGCATATCTCCTTTACATTTAGAAATTTACAATTCTCACAACAGATTACAAACATATTTTCTTCACAAAATTCACTTTAAAATTTCATCCACATCAAGTGGGAAGGGATTATAATGAATATGTTTCACAAGGGGATGGCAAACCTGTCTTTTCCTTTTCTACGAATAACAACATTCAAGTTTTATTTTTTCCAAGTTGATCACAAAAAAGTGGGGAAAGGCAACACTCTCCACCTAGCCAAGACATCCAATGAAAGGATAATCCATCCTTCATCATTGGCCCCCAGCCCCAAAACTAATACAATAAGAGCTGTAATCTAACCCATGCCAACAACTACCTTCCACAACACATAGCATTCTTTCAACATGCATAATTCATTATAAAACACAGTCCACACAAAAAATTAGTTTATAACTACATTTGAAAACAATCAAAACAAAACTCAAGCTTGATCATGCAAGCCAAAGGATCAAGGACTCGTGGGGAAGCTACTTATGCCTCACAATGGGAATTGGGCATCCACAAAAATAAATCGCCAAAATAATTCATCACACACACACATCCTTATGCCCCCAAATATCCCTTCTTATGTCCCCCACATGGATTCCCCATAGCCTAATCCTACACCATCCCTATGGCGATCTACTCAACCAGCCAATAAATAAACAAAAACATGCACCTTTCATACAACACAACAAGAAAATAACAACATAAAAAAGCGGTTAAACTCCTACCTCTCCATGGTAATTTGTGTTTCCAACAAAGAGATTTCAATGACAAAAACACAGTCCTAAAACAGAAATCTCCAAGAATGCAAAGTATCTCCAAAATCCTTCCAAAAGAAAGAGCTCCAAACACAAGAAAAATGCGCCCTAAAGAAGTTAGCAAAATGATTCAACAACCCAAAACAAGCAAAGAGTTTGAATTTTATAGAAGAGGGAAGAGAAGAGAATGATGTGGATCTATGTAGGATGCCACATCACACATCCTCAAATTCAAACACAAAAGAAAAATTTCATTATCCCAAGCACAATAAAGAGGTGGGTAGAAATATAACAAATTACGTGCACACTCCAAAAGCCCACACCCCAAAGGACTACAATATAAATAAAATGTAATAGAGTGCAATAAAAACATGAAACATGATTAATAAAATTTATTATAAAATTCTAAAATCACCTCTCCAACCATAAGTATGGTTGGTAAATTAAATTGAGAGGTATAGGGCGAGTTTTACTTGTCCCACAAGCCTCCAAAATAGCCCCCAAGGACAAATTCAAATTTCTAAGGAGGTGGACTGTTTCATACTCCAAAAATATGACTTACACAACTTACACATCCCTTACATATTTAATACAAAGAACCAACAACATCCATTATAACTTTCCCATATCCCAATTTAATGTATTTAAATTTAAACCATATGGTTTCTCACATTAATCTACCACAATTCAAATTAATAAAAACAAAGGGACACATTACTAATAAAATACATACATGAATAATAAAAATTAACCACATTAATACAATACACAATACCCATGGTCACAAATAAAGGTAATCCCCCATGGGCATCCCTAACAAAACAACACACAACACAATAAAACAAGTTGCCATGGTGACCTTTTAGAATTCACCTAGAGCTCCATTGTACTTGGTCTCCAATCCCCCAATGTTTGTTGTGATTTTTTTAAACCTAAAAAGCACAAATACCTCCTTTGACCTCGTGGCCATATCGTAACATCCAAAATGAATATAAATATAATCATGAAATCATCAAAATATGTGAGTCACAACAACATCAAGGAAATTTAACATTATCACATACATTTTATATCAACAACTATTTCATCATCATATAATATCCAAAATCACATTTTTGAACAACATCCATAAAACATCCATGTCTAATAATATATGATCATCCACATATGAGTGTCTCTAATAATCATCGTGGCATCATAACCAAATCAAGATCACAATAATCCATAATCAAATAGCTAACATCATACTAAATCAAAGCATAATAATAATGTCCATAATGTAAACAACAACATCAAAATTAGTATCAAAGGTGTTAAAGGGAAGTGGGCACTACATCCCCATCCCCTTAGACTTGACTTTCGCTTGAAATCACTAGAATAAATGTGGAAATTAAACTCGTAATGAAGTAACATCCTCCCATGTAGCTTCAATCTCATCATACCCACACACTTTGCACTCAAACCTGATTTTACCTCTCTACCTTGAAGGCCTATGGTCCTACGATCTATGATGCGAACGGGCTCCACCATCACCTGCCCCTGATCCTACACCTGTAATGATGTCTAACCTAACACATGAGAAGGATCTACAATATATCTCCTGAGAACTGAAACATGAAAAACATCATGTATGCAAGACAAGATGGGTGGCAATGCTAGATGGTAGGCCAAAGGGCCGATATGCTCCAAGATCTCAAAAGGACCAATGAATCTAGGAGCTAACTTAGAACCTTTTCCATAATGGATAGGGATCTTGTTTTGTCTAACATAAACGAACAACTTCATGCCCACATTGAAACTACGGTCGATCCTATGCTGATCTGCGTACTTCTTCCCGCTTGTCCTTTGCCTCCTACAATCTCTATCCGATCAACACCACCTACTACTCCATGTTCTATAAAAGAGCTCAACCAAGAGATACTCTATCCTCTAACCTATCCCAACTAAGAGGTGTCTTACACTCTCTACCATACAAAGCCTGAAAAGGAACCATGCCTATGGAACTTTGAAAACTATTATTATAGGAAAAATCCACTAAGTATAGGTAATCCTCCCATTTAGACTGTTGATCCATCACATACATCCTGAGCATGTCCTTTAAAATTTGATTCACCCACTCAATCTATCCATCTATCTCAGGGTGATATGTTGTGCTGAAGTTGATTCTCATCCCGAGGATATACTGCATGGTAGTCTAGAAATGTGAAGTATACAAAGGATTGTGGTCACAAATGATCTTCTTTGGAATCCCATTCAACCTGACAATCTCATGTAAGTATAACCATGCCACTACTCTAGCTATATAAGTGGTCTTCACCAAAGAAAAGTGAGCCACTTTTTTCAATTTATCAACCGTGACCATAATGGTGTCGTGGTGATATCTCGACATTGGTAGCCCAATAATGAAATCCATGGAAATGGTGTCCCACTTACATTTCGGTATAGCATGAGGATAAAGAAGGCCTACTGGATGTTGATGCTTGGCCTTAACTCACCGGTACTCTAAAAATCATCACATGAATCGGGCCACATCTCGAAGAAGTCCTCTCCAATGATATAACTATCGTAAGGTGGCGTGCATCTTCTTCACCCCTAGATGGGCTGAATAGGGTGCAGGATGTGCCTCTACCAAGATGTCCCGCTTTAAGCCTCCATCTCTGGGAACATATATCCTACCTTTGTGCTTGATAATACCATCTATCTCTAAGGAAAAACCAACAAACTTCCCCTTAAGGGGTCTTTGTGACTCGATCTCTGCTTGTACTACAATGTAGAAGGTGTTAAGAGGAAGCTGTTGAAGAATCCTACTCTAAAAATCTTTACTCATTGAAGTGGTCATAACCACATTTATTCATCTGCTAATATCATCTGCTACCACATTCATCTTCCCTTCACATGCTCTATCTCCATGCCATACTTGCAAAGAAACTCCATCCAACATCGTTGATGAGTGTTGAGATTGGGCTACATGAAGAGGTGATGAAGAATCAAATGATCAGTCCTAAGTGTGAATCTCCTACCAAGGAGAAAGTTCCTCCATCTAACCAAAGCATGTATAACTGCTGCACGCTCGAGATCATGAGTCAGATAATTAATCATGTGATCTTTGAGTTTCGAGACTCAAATGCCACTACTCTACCCTCCTACATTAAACACACCTCTAAGGCCTACTAAAGAAGCATCTGCTCAAACAAAGAACTCACCTTGTGGATCCCGTGACTTTGCAACAATAGGTATTGTAGTGAGGTAATCCTTCGTGTCTCAAGGTCTTCTCTCATCTGTCGACCAAACAAACTTCATCCCTTTCCTCTAAAGGGATAGGGTACACAATTCGAGATAAGTCCTAAAAAATTCTCCCGTACTAACTTGGTAATCCCATGAAGTTGCGCACCTTGGTCATTGTAGTGGTTGTTGGCCAATCCATAATGGCTTTAATCTTGGAAGGATAGACTACAATACCTTCCGCATAAATGATATGACTCAAATACTACACCTCTATCTAAAAGAAAGGACACTTCTCAAAGTTCCGAGAAAAGTTGTTGCTCCCGAAGACACCGAAGAACCTAGCGAAGGTCTCCCTCATGCTCCTCACACATACATGAGTAAATAAAAATGACATCTAGGAAGATGAGCACGAAGCAATCTAAGAAGGTCCCGAGTACCCTATTCATAAAACTCATAAACACTATGGGGCATTAGTCAAACCAAAAGGCACCACAGTGAACTCATAGTGCCCATATCTTGTGCGTAAGGTGGTCTTATGAATGTCCACCTCTGAAATACTCGATTGATGATAGCGACTTAAGGTCAATCTTAGAGAAAATAGTGGCTCCCTTCATCTAATTAAACAAGTCATCAATACGTGAAAGGGGATAATGATTCTTTATTGTTACCTTGTTTAGCTAGCATAATTAATACACAACCACAATGATACATCCTTCTTCTTCACAAAGATCACCGGCGCACCCCAAGGGGATACACTAGGTTAGATAAGGCCTTTCTCCAAAAGGCCCTCAAGTCAGTAACTTGAGCTCACGAGCTCCTGGGGTGGTCATCCGATAAGGTGCACGGTGAGATGGGATCTGCTCCAGAATTAGATCTATATGAAAATAAATCTCATGTGGGGGTGGTAACCCTGGTAGTTCCCCTGCAAAGACATAAAAAAAATCCCTCAAAATGGGATGATCATATAGCGATGGTCCACTAGACCCATCCTCTGATCGGTCACTAAATGTAACAACATAAATCGACAACCCCATCACGCACACCACTTAAGATGAATAGTGGAGATGGTGTGAATAGAAATGGGTCTCCTAACTCCCGAAATTACTGATTCAACTCCCAAATCATATCCACAAGATATAGTCTTGTGATAATAATCAAACCTTGCCTTATGTGCGAGATAACCAATCCATACCCAAAATAACTCCTTATGATCCCAAAGGAAGGATACTAAGATTTGAGGTAGTGGTGAAAGGTCCTAGATCCACTACACACTCCTTAACTAAGGATTCTATAGAGATGTTGGCTCCATAACTCATCTCGACATCCCAACTAAGACCCTTCCTAACTACCACCGGCCTACATTGCTCTACTAAATATGGTGCAATGAAAGAATCAAAAGAACCGAATCAAAAATACGAGCAAGGAAAACTACCAATGTTACCTGTGGTTTTAATGACTATTTTTGATGCTCTATCTGGCAGTTCTCAATCAAGCTACATAAATCTTGTGGCTGCATCCCATGTCACCAACAATCGGCTATGAAATATGTGCCTTACCCTTTTTATTAGGGTTATGTGGGCAATCTCTCCAAAAGTTTCTAGTAAATCCACAATCAAAACACCCTCCTGGTCCTCCCAAATGAGTAGCACCTCCGGTAGGTGCCTTGAAGTCTATGGTATGGATCCCGATGATCCAACTATAGTTTGGTGAGGTATTTTCTAGCAAGCTCCTACTAACCGAATTCTAGTTCCACCTTGTGTCCTGATGGGACCCCTAGGAGGAGGCCCCATAATCCAACCTCTCTATCCATCGAACTCGTGGAGGTCTATGAGGTGGGTGGGACTGCTACGTGGCCTAAAGTATGACTATGTTGAACCCTATCCACCACAAGGAAGGGGTACTAACCCCCTCAATCTACCTTCCTGCATTTGATGTATGCAACTTTGGACTCAGTCTTTAGCCTGTTGGGTCTTTCCCTGAGTCTCCTCTACTATATAGGCCTTCTCGATAGCCTCAACTAATTTTTGTAAAATGTGGATCCACACTTTGCACCTCAATATCTAAATTTCAGCCCTAGATCAACCTATGAATCCACACATGCTCATCCTACATATACTTAACATACTAGAGTAGATCTATAAATATATTCTCATACTCTACTACTGAAAGAGATTCCTGTCAGAGGTCGTGGAACTTGTCAATCCTTTGTTGTATGAACCTCCATGACAAATACCTCCTCCTGAATCTCTCTTCAAATAGCTACTAGGTCGTTGTGTCTCGAATCTACATAGAGCTTCTAATGCTTCTCTCGCCTCTACTATAATCCTACTCCATCCCTCAAGATGGATCGTAACACAAGATTTCATGTTGCTAAAACAAGGACAAAGCTTGAAGAAACCACTCAAACTCACTAGCTAGGCCTCTACATAAAATCCACCCATATCACCTGAGTAATGTGACGGCAGAAGCTTCAAGATATCACCGATGTGATTTACAATTGTGGTCTGATGGCCTCTAGGTATCTCTACACGCTCATCCCTAAGCCTAGGGCTGTGAGACCTCTCTCAATACTCTGGAACTTTGTCACCCTATCCCCTAGGTGCTGACTCTACTTTGGTTGGATCCGCATGGGAATACACTCCTCTATGCTCCTCACTAGGTTGAGGAGATACCTAAACCTCAATGGAAGGGGCTCTCTCATGACTAGCTACATGTCCTCCTAATCCTCCACGTAGAATGACATTGACATCCTGAAGGGTTTACAAGATTTGGGGTAGGATAGTTGCTACACCTTTATCCAAAGTGGTGGTGGTGGTGGTAAGTCTAAGTCTCCAGTGTGAAAATCCCCTCACCCCATCTCGTGCCTCTTGTGCATAGACCAAAGCGAGAGTTAGTTCATTTCTAAGTTTTATTCAATTCTCCATGTTTACTACAATATACAATTTCTAAATTAATTTGTTTTTTCTAGATTTTAAAGAAAATGTGCTATTTTAAGTTTCATGTCTCAAGTTTTATAGTGTGCCCAATGATCCAATCTTTAGAACCACTACTCGATACCAATTGTGATGCCCATTAAAACAACCCTCTTGAGACCCAAGAAACAACCTAAGGTTAGTTAGGAAAATTATGGAATATTTTTTTTTTATTAGAAGTGTCCACAACCAGTTGTAAGACAATAATTGAAACTATCGTGTTCCGAACAAGTCCAAAATTACTAGAACATAATTTTCATTTAATAACAATTTCCAGAGGTTGGATGGTCCAAATTTTAGGATTATAAGTTTCAATTAGGTTCATAGGGTAAAATATCACCATACCCATTCTCTAACAAGCTCATTGTTTCAACTTGATTTTTCTCATAATTAATGCATTCAAAATTTCTCTAAATCATTCCCATTGGATAGGAAATTTTCTCACATTTCCATTGATATAAATAAGTCCTCCTAACTCCTTATAGAACTCTAGATATGGACTCATGGCGGGTCTTGAGGGTAAAATTTTTCCCAAAGGGGACACATGTCGAGTGGGTAAGGAAACCCATTTGCAGTCGAAAAGTCACAGGGAAGTGCTGGAAAATTTTCCTTGCATGGGATAAAAATCACATTTGCACTTGTGCCTCCACCGTGCCACTAGGGACACATGTCGCTCGAGCCATCACCGAGAGAAAAGAGGGAATGACAGAGCGGCGGGAGAGTTTGGGGAAATTTGCCGAGGAGGGGAAAATTCCCACAAACATTCGCATTCCCATGGGTCTACCAGGGACATGTGGCATCCAAAACCATGGCTAGGAGAAAATAGAGGAACAAGTAGAGCAAAGAGGATAATCGGTGAAGTTTTCCAAAGGGAGGGAAATAGGAAGAAGTTTGATGCATGGGTCCACACGTTCGAGGAGGAGATGATGCTGAAGTGAGAGCGAGAGTGTAGGGCTGCAAGGAAATATGAAAATTTCCCAAAAGATGAAAAATTTGTGAGGGTTCCGCCTCCACCAACATGCCATGCTGCCACGTGGCATTGTGTGATAGGCATGCAGCCGGCAGGAGAAGGATAAATTTTTCCCAAAACATGAAAAGGCCCCAAAGACAAAAATAATGTCGCGCCTTTGCTGCTGCCCTGTGAGGACATGTGGCAGCCTTTAATTGGATGTGGGCCGGCAGAGAAAATTTCAAACATTTCCAAAACAAAATTTTCAAAATTTTCTAAAGATAATTCGATGAGAAAATTTTTAGGCATGCAGCCCGCCAAGGAAAATTTTCCCAAATTTTCCCGCCAAGGTGGGAAAACTTAAAAGTACCATAAATTTTTCTAGAAAGCTTGGTTTTGGAAAATGAGGACTTTCTAGAAATCTCTCAACACCCTCTTTGTATAGTAATCATAAATTTTACCATTTAATAAATTTTAAGTGGTAAATTTTACAAAAATGATCTGCAGAGGCTTTTAAATAGCAAACTGGTAATTTCCAACTTATAAATTTCATTCAATTTGACCACCTCCTTCACTCAACATGTCGAAAAAACATGGAGGATTACTCCAAGAAGGATTTAGAATATTTTAGAAAGGTAAATTTTCTTAGTTTGTTCCAATTTGAATTTTTTCCAACAATTGACAAAAAATGGCTGAGGAAGGGATTAGGCTTGATTTTGCAATGTTTAAATTGTTTTCTTAAGTGTTCTTTGTAAATTTGAGTTTGTTGGTGTCATAGCATGCCAAAATATATCATTTCCTAGTTGATTATTTTATGTAGGTCTTAACTATACATTTTGATTGACTTTATTGCCGCTTTATATTTACAACAAATATCTACTTCTTTTAAATTTGTATATCAATTTCATCCTTAAAGTGTGGTATTTCATTTTTAATGTTATCTAATACTTTCTGTTGTTTACAAATAATTCATTTCAAAGCTAAATTATAGAGTCTGATCACCCATTTAATATATTTCCAATAGAGACAAAGCAATATACTTCCTTCACTTCATACGTATTTCTTTCCTTTTTGCAAGTAAACAGAGTTTCCAAAAACATGGACATGATCAAAATTAAATTTACAATTCCACATAGAAAGAACATTTCATTCATTCATATATTTCCAATGGAAGTATAACAAATTATTTCTTTATATATTGTCAACATACGAGAAATAGACTCGCATGCCTTTCTTTTCGAATACAAAACTGATTACAGAGCATATCTCTTTTACATTTCAAAATTTACAACTCTCACAACTAATTACAAACATATTTTCTTCACAAAATGCATTACAATTTCATCCACATCAAAGTGGGAAGGGATTACAATGAATATGTTTCACAAGGGGATGGAAAAACTGTCTTTTCCTTTTCTCTAGAACAACAACATGCAACTTTTATTTTTTTCCAAGTTGATCACAACAAAAGTGGGGAAAGGAAACGCTCTCCACCTAGCCAAGACATCCAATGAAAGGATAATCCATCCTTCATCATTAGCCCCGAGCCCCAACCATAATATAATAAGAAGTGTAATTCAACCCATGCCAATAACTACCTTCCACAACACACAACATTATTTCAACATGCATAATTCATTATAAAACACAGTCCACACAAAATAGTAGTTTAGAACTACATTTGAAAATAATCAAAACAAAACTCAGGCTTGATCATGCAAGCCAAAGGAGCAAGGACTATGGGGGAAGCTACTTATGCCTCCCAATGGGAATTGGACATCCACAAAAATAAACCACCAAAACAATTCATCACACACACATTCTTATGCCCCCAAATATCCCTCCTTATTCCCCCACATATTTCCTTATGCCCCCACAAAGTAGGAAATACAAGCTTTTATTTTCCATGGTGGATCTCAAACCCAAACTCCCTCCACAAAATTATGATGCAAAAGGCATTCCTTATTCCCCCACATGGATTCCCCATATCCTAATCCTACACCGTCCATATGGTAGTCTACTCAACCAGCCAATAAATAAATCAAAACATACACCATTCATACAACACAACAAGAAAATAACAACATAAAAGAAGAGTTAAACTCCTACCTCTCCATGGTAACTTTTGTTTCCAACAACAAGCTTTCAATGCCAAAAATACAGTCCCAAAATAAAATCTCCAAGCATGCAAAGTTTCTCCAAAATCCTTCCAAAAGCAAGAGCTCCAAACACAAGAAAAATGTGCCCCTAAAGAAGTTTGCAAAATGATTCAACAACCCAAAACAAGCAAAGAGTTTGAATTTTATAGAAGAGGGAAGAGAAGAGGATGATGTGGATCCATGTAAGATGCCACATCACACATCCTAAAATTCAAACACAAAAGATAAAATTTCATCATCCCAAGCACAATAAAGAGGTGGGTGAAAATATGACAAATTACTTACACACTCCAAAAAGCCCACACCCCAAAGGAATGCAATATAAATAAAATGTAATAGAGTGCAATCAAAACATGCAACATGATTAATAAAATTTATTATAAAAGTCTAAAATCACCTCTCCAACCATTAGTATGGTTGGTAAATTAAATTGAGAGGTATGGGACACGTTTTACTTGTCCCACAAGCCTCCAAAAATAGCCCCCAAGGACAAATTCGAATTTCCAAGGAGGTGGACTATTTCATACTCCAAAAATATGACTTACACAACTTACACATCCCTTACATATTTAATAGAACCAAAAACATCCATTATAACTTTCCCATATCCCAATTTAATGTATTTAAATTTAAACCATATGGTTTCTCACATTAATCTACCACAATTTAAATTAATAAAAAGAAAGGGACACATTACTAATAAAAGACATACACGAATAATAAAAATTAAACACATTAATAAAATAAATAGTACCCATGGTCACAAATAAAGGTATTCCCCCATGGGTATCCCTAACAAAATAACACACAACACAATAAAACAAGTTGTCGTGGTGACCTTTTTGAATTCACTTATAGTTCCATTGTGCTTGGTCTCCAATCCCGAATGTTTATTGTGATTCTTTTTAACCTATAAAACAAAAATACCCCCTTCACCCTCGTGGCCATATCGAACATCAATAACTAATATAAATATAATCACAAAATCATCAAAATTTATGAGTCACAACAACATCAAGGCAATTTAACATTATCACATACATTTTATATCAACAACTATGTCATCATCATATAATATCCAAAATCACATTTCCAAACAACATCCATAAAACATCCATGTTCAATAGTATATCATCATCCACATATGAGTGTCTCTAATAATCATTGTGCATCATAACCAAATCAAGATCACAATAATCCATAATCAAATAGCTAACATCATACTAAATCAAAGCATAATAATAATGTCCATAATGTAAACAACAACATCAAAATTAGTATCAAAGGTGTCAAAGGGAAGTGGGAACTACATCCCCTCCCCTTAGACTCGAATTCCTCCCGAAATCACTAAAACAAATGTGGAAACTAAACTCGTAATGAAGTAACATCCTCCCATGTAGCCGTAGTCTCATCATATCTCCACACACTACACTCAAACCCGATCAACCTCTCTACCTCAAGGCCCAGTGGTCCTATGATCTAGGATGAAAATGGTGTCCACCATCAATCGCCCGATCCCGCACTCCGCAATGATGTCTAACCTAACACATGAGAAGGATTTGCAATATATCTCCGAGAATCAAACATGAAAAACATCATTTAAGTGAGAAAAGATGGGTAGCAATGCTAGATGGTAGGACAAAGGGTTGATATGCTCCAAGATCTCAAAACAACCAATGAATCTAGGAGATAACTTAGAACCTTTTCCATAATGGATAGGGATCTTGTTTTGTCTCGACATGAATGAACACCTTCATGCCCACATTGAAGCTACGGTTGATCCTATGCTAATCTATGTACTTCTTCCGCCCTATCCCGTGCCTCCCGGAATCTCTATTTGATCAACACCACCTATTTCTCTATGTTCTATAAAAGAGCTCATCCAATGTATACTCCGTCCTCTAACCTATCCCACCTAAGAGGTGTCTTGTACTCTATCATACAAAGCCCGAAAAGAGCCATGCCTATGGAACTCCTAAAACTATTATTGTAGGAAAAATCCACTAAGTATAGGTACTCCTCTCATTTAGACTTCGATCCATCACATACATCCCGAGCATGTCCTCTACAATTTGATTCACCTACCGAGTCTATCCATCTAGCTCAGTGGTGATATGTTGTACTAAAGTTGATTCTCATCCCAAGAATATTCTGCATGGTAGTCTAGAAATGTGAAGTATACAAATGATCGCGGTCACAAAAGATCTTTCATGGAATCCCATACGCAACCTGGAAATATCATGTAAGTATACTCATGCCACCGCTCTTGATATATAAGTGGTCTTCACCAGAGAAAAGTGAGACACTTTTGTCAATTTATCAACCATGACCATAATGGCATCATGGTGTTGTCTCGACATTGGTAGCCTAACAATGAAATCCATGGAAATGGTGTTCCACTTCCATTCGGTATAGCATGAGGGTAAAGAAGGCTCGATGGATGCCGATGCTCACCTTAACTCACCGGCAATCTAAACATCATCACATGAACTAGGCCACATCTCAAGAATTCCTCTCCAATGATACAACTATCACAAGGTGGCATGCATATTCTTCATCCCGGATGGGCTGAATATGGTGCACGATGTGCCTCTACCAAGATGTCCTACCTCAAGCCTCCATCTCTCTCGGGAACATATATCCTACCTCTGTACTTGATAAGACCATCTGTCTCTAAGGAAAACCAACAAACTTCACCTTAAGGGGTCTTTGTGACTTGATTTTTGCTTGTACTTGTAAATGTAGAAGGTGTCAAGAGGAAGCCACCAAGAATCCTACTCTGCAAATCTTTGCTCACTAAAGTGGTCATAACCACATGTATTCATCTATTGAAATCATCTTCTATCACATTCTCCTTCCCCTTCACATGCTATATCTCCATGCCATACTTGCAAAGAAACTCCATCCAATGTCGTTGACAAGTGTTGACATTAGGTTACGTGAAGAGGTGATGAAGACTCAAATGATCACCCCGAGTGTGAATCTCTTACTAAGGAGAAATTTCTCCATCTAATCAAAGCATGTAAAACTACTGAAAGCTCAAGATCATGATTCGGATAATTAATCTTGTGATCTTTGAGTTTTTGATACTTTAAAGCCACTACTCTACCCTCCTACATCAAACACATCTCCAAGGCCTACCAACGAAGCATCTGTACAAACAAAGAACTCACCTTGTGGATCTGACACTGCAAGAATAGGTATTGTAATGAGGTAATCCTTTAGTGTCCTAAAGGCATGCTCTCATCTATCCGACAAAACAACCTTCTTCCCTTTCCTCTAAATGGATAGGGTACATAATCCAAGATAAGTCCCAAAAATTCTCCTATAGTAACTTGCTAATCCCATGAAGCTCGCGCACCTCGCCTATCATTGTAGTGGGTGCTAGCCAATCCATAATGGCTCTAATCTTTGAAGGATCAACTACGATACCTTCCCCATAAATGATATGACCCAAATATTGCACCTTTTTCTAGAAAGAAAGCACACTTCTCCAAGTTCCCATAAAGTTGTTGCTCCTTAAGACAATGAAGAACCCGGTGAAGGTGTCCTCATGATCCTCACACATATGTGAGCAAATCAAAATGTTATCTAGAAAGATGAGCATGAAGAAATCTAAGAAGGTCTTGAATACCCTAGAACACTATGGGGGCATTAGTTAAACCACAAGGCACCACAAAGTGAACTCATAGTGCCCATATCTTGTGCGGAAGGTGGTCTTATGAAGGTTCATCTTTGAAATCCTCGCTTATGATAGCCTTTGACTTAAGGTCAATCTGAGAGAAAACTCGTGGGCTCCCTTCATCCGATCAAACAAGTCGTTAATACACGAAAGGGGATAATGATTCTTGATCATTACCTTGTTTAATGGCGGTAATCAATACACAACCACAATGATACATCCTTCTTCTTCACAAAGATCACCGATGCACCTCAAGGGGATACACTAGGATGGATAAGTCCTTTCTCCAAAATTCCCTCAGTGTAGAATTTGAGCTCACAGAGCTCTGTGGTGGTCATCCGATAAGGTTCCCGTGAGATGGGATCTAATCTAGGAACTAGATTTATATGAAACTAAATCTCACGTGGGGTTTTAACCTTGATAGCTCCCCTGCAAAGACATTAGAAAAATCTCTCAAAATGGGATGATCATCTAGCAATTGTCCACTAGACCCATCCTCCGATCCGTCACCGATCAGAATAACATACATCTGACAACCCCATCACACACAACGCTTAAGCTGCATATCGGAGATGGTGTGAATAGAAACGAGTCTCCTAACCCCCGAAATTACCAACTCAACTCCCAAATCATCTCCACAAGATTAGTCTTGTGATAACAATTAAACCTGGCCCTATGCACGTATAACCAATCCAAACATAAAATGAATCCATATGATCCCGCAGAGGAAGGATACAAAGATCTCGAGGTAGTGGAGAAAAGGTCCCAGATCCACTACACACTCCTTAACTTAGGAGTCTATAGAGATCTTGGCTCCATAATTCATCTCGACATCCCAAATAAGACCCTTCCTAACTACCACTAGCCTACATCACTCTACTAAATATGGTGGAATGAAAGAATCAGAAGAACCGTAATCAATTAATACAGAGGTAGGAAAACTACCAATGATACTTGTGGTCTCAATGACTATTTTTGATGCTCTATCTCGGAAGTTCTCAACCACTACATAAATCATGTGGTCAGTATCCCATGTCACCAACAAAGGGGCTCTAAAATTTGTGTCTTACCCTTTTTAGTAGGTTCTATGGGCAATCTCTCCAAAATAATCTAGTAACTCCACAACCAAAAACCCTCCCGATCCTCCCGAATGAGTAAAGCACCTCTAGTAGGTTCCTCAAAGTCTATGGTATGGATCCCGATGATCCAACCGTAGTCTAATGAGGTATCCGGTAGTGAGCTCATGCTAATCGAACTCTAGTTCTACCTTTTGTCCTGATGGGACCCCCAGGAGGAGGCCCCATAGTTTGACCTCTCTATCCATCATAACCGTGGGAGGCTCATGAGGTGGGTGGGATTTCTGTTGTGGCCTAAAGGATGACTGTTCTGAACCCTATCCACCACGAGGAAGGGGTATTGACCCCCTCAATATACCTTCCTACATTTGTTGTATGCAGCTCTTGACTCGGTATCTAGCCTGCTGGGTCTTTCCCCAAGTCTCCTCTCGCTATATAGGCCTTCTCGATGGCCTCAGCTAATGTCTGTAAAAAGTGAATCTCGCACCGCACCTCCAATATATAAATTTAGGCCCCGGATGAACCTATGAATCTGCACTCGCTCATCGTATATATACTTAACATACTAGAGAAAATCTAAAAATCTACTCTCATACTCATACACCGAAAGAGATTCCCATCGAAGGTCATGGAAGTCGTCGATCCTTTCGCTATATGAACCTCTCGTGACAAATACCTCCTCTTGAATCTCTCTTCAAATATCTCCCAAGTCATTGTCTATGAATCTACATGGAGCTTCTACTCCTCTACCCTCCACCATAATCTTGCTCCATCCCTTAGTAGATGGATCGCAACACGAGGTTTCGTGTTGTTAGAACAAGGAAAACCTTTAAGCAACCACTCAAACTCACTAGCCATGCCTCTACCTCGAAATCCACCAAGATCACCCGAGTAGTGTGCCATCCGAAGCTTTAGGATCTCTCTCGATGTGATCCGTAGAATCGTGGTCTAATGGCCTCTAGGTCTCTTTGTACGCTCATCCCTAAGCCTAGGGATCCAAGACTTCTCTCAATGCTCTAGAACTTTGTCACACCCGTCCCCAGGTGTTGACTCTACTTTGGCTAACTCGCATGGGAGTTCTCTCCTCTATGCTTCTCACCGGGTCAAGGAGATACCTAACCCTCAATGGAAGGGGCTCACATGACTAGTTGCATATCGTCCTAATCCTCCGCATGAGCGACATTGAAATCCTTAAGGGTCTATAAGATCTAGGGTAGGATAGTCACATTACACCCCGATCTAGTGATTGTGGTGGTGGTGGTAAGTCTAAGTCTCTATTAAAGATCCCCTCACCCCATTTGTGCCTCCTACATAGACCAAATTGAGATTTAGTTCATTTCTAAGTTTTATTCAATTCTCCATGTTTACTACAATAGACAATTTCTAAATTAATTTGTTTTTTCTAGATTTTAAATAAAATGTGCTAGTTTAAGTTTCTGTGTCTCAAGTTTTATAGTGTGCCCAATGATCCAAGCTTTAGAACCACTACTCGATACCAATTACGATGCCCGTTAAAAAAAACCCCTTGAGACCCAAGAAACAACCTAAGGTTAGTCAGAAAATTATGGAATAAATTTTTTATTAGAAGTGTCCACAACCAGGTTGTAAGACAATAGTTGACACTATCAGGTTCTAGAACAAATCCAAAATTACTAGAACTTAATTTTCATTTATTAACAATCTCCGTGAGGTTACATGGTCCAAATTTTAGGATTATATGTTTGATTAGGTTCAGGGGGTAAAATATCACCATTCCCATTCTCTAACAAGATCGGTGTTTCAAATTGATTTTTCTCACACTTAATTCTTTCAAAATTTCTCTAAATCATTCCCACTAGATAGGAAATTTTCTCACCTTTCCATCGATATAAATATTTCCTCCTAACTCTTTGTAGAATTTTCCTTGCACAGAAGAAAATTCCCATTTGCACTTGTGCCTCCACTATGCAACTAGGGACATGTATCGTGCTCCGAGCCATCACCTGGAGAAAAGAGGGAAGGATGGAGCAGCGGGAGAGTTTAGAGAATTTTGCCGAGGAGGGAAAATTCCCACAAACAATCGCATTCTCGTGGTCTACCAAGGACACATGGCATCCAAAACCATGGTGGGGAGAAAAGAGAGAGGAATAGGTAGAGTGGCAGGGTTAACTGGTGAAATTTTCCAAAGTGAGTGAAACAGGAGAAGTTTGATGCATGGGTCCACACGTTCATGGATGAGATGATGCCAAAGTGAGAGACAGAGTGTAGGGCCATGAGGGAAATATGAAAAATTTCCCAAAAGCTGACAAAGTTGCGAGGGTTCTGCCCCTCCAAAAACATGCCATCTACGTGGCATCTCGTGATAGGCAGCAGCCGGGCAGGAGAAGGATTTTTTTCCCAAAACTTCAAGAGGCCCCAAAGACAAAAATAATGTCACGCCTCTCGCCACTACCCCGTGAGGACACATGGCAGCCTTTGATTTGTCATGCGGGCAGGTGGAGAAAATTTCAAAATTTCCCGACTAAAATTTTTAAAATTTTCTAAGGATAATTCGACGAGAAAATTTTCAGTGCCGCGGGCTTGTTAGGGAAAATTTTCCCAAATTTTCCCACAAAGGTAGGAAAACTTCAAAGTGCCATAAATTTTTCTAGAAAGCTCATTTTTTGGAAAACAAGGACTTTTTGGAAATCTCTTGATTCCCTTTTCTCATAGTAATCATAAATTTTACTTTTGATAATTTTTAAGTGGTAAATTTTATAAAAATGATCTGCAGGACTTTAAATAGCAAACTGGTAATTTCCAACTTATAAATTTGATTCAATTTGATCACCTCCTTCTCTTAACATGTCGAAAAGACATGGAGGATTACTCCAAGAAGGATTTAGAATGTTTTACAAATGTAAATTTTCTCAATTTGTTCCAATTTGAATTTTGTCCAACAATTGAAAAAAAACAGCTGAGGAAGGGATTGTCTCGATTTTGTAATGTTTAAATTGTTTTCTTAAGTGTTCCTTGTCAATTTGAGTTCATTGGTGTCATAGCATGCTGAAATATATCATTTCCTAGTTGATTATTATATGCAGGTCCAAACTGTACATTTTGATTAACTTTATTGCCAATTTTATATTTATAATAGAGATCTACTTCTTTTAAATCAGATATCAATTTCATCCTTCAAGTGTGGTATTTAATTTTTAATCTTATCTAATACATTCGGTTGTTTACAAATAATTCATTTCAAAGCTAAATTGTAGAGTCCGATCACCCATTTAATATATTTCCAACAAAGACAAAGCAATATACTTCCTTCATACGTATTTCTTTCCTTTGCGAATTAAACAGAGTTTCCCAAAACATGGACACGAGAATTAAATTTACCATTTGACTTGGAAAGAAAATTTTATTCATTCATATATTTCCAATGGTAGTTTAACAACTTAGTTCTTTATATATTGTCAACATACAAGAAATAGACTACATGCCTTTCTTTTCCGAATACAAAATTGATTATAGAGCATATCTCATTTACATTTCAAAATTTATAATTCTCACAACTGATTACAAACATATATTCTTCACAAAATGCATTTTACAATTTCATCTACATCAAGTGGGAAGGGATTATAATGAATATGTTTCACAAGGGGCTGGTAAAACTATCTTTTCCCTTTGCTCCGTAACAACAACATACAAGTTTTCTTTTTTTTCCAAGCTGATCACAAAGAAAAGTAGGGGAAAGGCAACACTCTCCACTCCAACCAAGACATCCAATGAAAGGAGAAGCCATCCTTCATCATTGGCTCCCAAGCCCCAACCATAATATAATAAGAGGTGTAATTCAACTCATGGAAACAACTTGCTTCCACAACACACATCATTCTTTCAAAATCCATAATTCATTATAAAACACACCACACAAAAAAAAATAGTTTACAAACGTATTTGAAAACAATTGAAACAAAACTCAGGCTATATCATGCAAGCCAAATGAGAAAGGAATATGGGGAAAGCTACTTATGCCTCCCAATGGGAATTGGGCATCCACCATAGAAAACTACCAAAAAAATTCATCACACACACATCCTTATGCCCCCACAAAGTAAGAAATGTAAGCTATTTATTTTTTATGTTGGATCCCAAACCCAAACTCCTCCACAAAATTTTGATGCCAAAGGCATTCCTTATACCCCCATGTGGATTCCCCATAGCCTTCTCCTACACCATCCCTATGGAAGTCTACCCCATCCAATAAATAAATCAAAACATGCACCATTCATACAACACAACAAGAAAATAACGACATAAAAGAAGAGTTAAACTCCTATCTCTCCATGGTAACTTGTTTTTTCCAACAAGCTTTCAATGCCAAAAACATAGTCCCAAAATAGCAATCTCCAAGCATGAAAATTTTCTCCAAACTCCTTCCAAAAGTAAGAGTTCCAAACACAAGAAAAATGCACCCCAAAGAAGTTTGTAAAATGATTCAACAACCCAAAACAAGCAAAGAGTTTGAATTTTATAGAAGAGGGAAGAGAAGAGGATGATGTGGATCCATGTAGGATTCCACATCACACATCCTCAAATTCAAACACAAAAGACAAAATTTCATTCTCCCAAGCACAAAAAGAGGTGGGTGAAAATATGAAAAATTACTTGCACACTCCAAAAAGCCCACACCCCAAAGGATGGCAATATAAATAAAATGTAAGAGAGTGCAATCAAAACATGCAGCATGATTAATAAAATTTATTATAAAAGTATAAAATCACCTCTCCAACCATAAGTATGGTTGTTAAATTAAATTGAGAGGTATGGGACGAGTTTTACTTGTCCCACAAGCCTCCAAAAATAGCCCCTAAGGACAAATTCTAATTTCCAAGGAAGTGGAGTGTTTTATACTCCAAAAATATAACTTACACAACTTACACATTCCTTACATATTTAATACAAAGAACCAACAACTTCCATTATAAATTTCCCATTTCCCAATTCGATGTATTTAAATTTAAACCATATGGTTTCTCACATTAATCTACCACAATTTAAATTAATAAAAAGAAAGGGACACATAACTAATAAAATACATACAACAATAATAAAAATTAACCACATTAATAAAATACGTAATGCCCATGGTCACAAATAAAGGTAATCCCCCATGGGCATCCCAAACAAAACAACACATAACACAATAAAACAAGTTGCCATGGTGACCTTGTAAAATTCACCTAGAGTTCCATTGTGGTTGGTCTCCAATCCCCCAATGTTTGTTGTGATTTTTTTAACCCGCAAAACATAAATATCCCCTTCGGCCTCATGGCCATATTAGAACATCCAAAATGAATATAAATATAATCACTAAATCATCTAAATATGTGAATCACAACAACATCAAGGCAATTTAACATTATCACATACATTTTATATCAACAACTATGTCATCATCATATAATATCCAAAATCACATGTCTAAACAACATCCATAAAACATCCATGTCAAATAGTATATCATCATCCACATATGAGTGTCTCTAATAATCATCATGCATCATAACCAAATCAAGATCACAATAATCCATGATCAAATATCTAACATCATACTAAATCAAAACATAATAATGATGTCCATAATGTAAATAATAGTATCAAAATCAATATCAAAACATGTCAAAGGGAAGTGGGCACTACAATACTGTTGTGTTCCTTAAGATAGGTATGGTGCCAAAAGGGATGAAGACATTAAAGAGAAAACAACTAGCCATACATGTCATTCCCTACATGTTGATCAATGGGGACTTATACAAACTAGTGCGTGATGAAGTTTTGTGCAGTGTGTACTAGAGCATGAGCACCTTGCCATCAAAGAGGGAGCGTCCGAAGGAAGTGTAGGTGGGCATTATGCAGGCAATGCCACCACGCGTAAGATATTAATGGAAGGATTGTGGTGGGAGAATTTGTATTAGGATTAAAAGGAGTATATTGTAAAGCATGTGACCATTGTAAAGCGCATTAGAAAGCAAGGATGATGGTATGAAATGCCTTTGTGCCATAGCCCTAGTGTTGAGCCTTTTAAAAATGGGAAATAGACTTCGTAGGCCCTATTGCACCAAAGCAATGCATAGGACTAGATCACACTATGTGATCACTTGCATAGACTATTTGACAAGGTGGGCAGAGGTAACCCCAACTAAAGAATGTACAAAAGTGAGCTACAACAACAAGATTTTTGGGAGAATATCATCATGAGGTATGGATGCTCTTTAAGTATAACCAATAATAGGGGTACACATTTCTTGAATGAGACCATGAGGATCCCGCTGCGAGTTCATGGTGGCTCATAAAAACTACCCCTATCACCCTCATGCAAATGGAACTACCGAGGTCTTTAAAAAATACTTAGTCACACATTGACTAATATCTCGTGATGTTGGGAGACAAGATTGCGATGATAAGGTGTCACCGTATTATGGGCCTATAGGATAACGTAAAAAGGCTAGAAAAAGCCACACCATTTCAACTAGTGTTTGTACACAGAATTTTTCCTACTGTTTAAATTCATGTTACCTTCTCTACATAAAAGCACGCAGGAGTGTTGGCTGATGAGCAAGCACTGGAGGAAATAATTGATGACCTGATGAAGTCAGTATGAAAGACAATTACTCGCTAGGTGGATCTAAACAATAGCGAAAGCAAAGTAGAAAGCATGGTATGATCGCCACATCAAGAACAAGAAGTTTGAGGTTGGGCGATGGTCTTACTATATGATTCTAAGTTTTGCGCCATCCCGGTAGTTAAAAGTGAGTTGGTTAGGTCCCTACACCATCTCATACATCCTTGATTCGAGCACGTGCGATTACAAGTGTTGGATGGGATGAGATTTCCAGACACTTCAATGGGAGTAGGTTGAAGCCCTACTATAAATAAGTCTTCTTTGTGTTTAGAAATAAGGTAGTATTTCCATATAGTTTAGGATTTTTATTTTTCTAAAGTAGTTTCCCCTTTCTTGTGTTTCCTTTCCCATTGTTGTTTTTTGTTGCACCTTAGGTGCCGATAATCTCATTATCCTCTAGTGAAGTTGTATATGCACAAAAGACTACGCATCATTTTAGTTTGGGGTGGAGTAAGATGGAAGAAATTGAAGTGGTAAGCACCAATAAGGATTGCATTTCATTGCAAAGCTTGGTTGAATGGCCCTACGAAGAAATTACATCAAGGAAAGGTGAAAAATAATGGTGGGTGTCAAGAAAAGGCTACATTGGGGATCCACGTACAAAGGAAGAAGAAGTGCATAAACAACATGAGGTAGATGAAAGAAAAATCATGACAAAAGAAGTGCCTTTGACACACGGTGTATGCGCACAACAAGATCTTATCAAGATGATTTGGTTACATGTCATAAGGTTGGAGAATGGTCCTTACAAGGTTAGGTGCATGAGTGAAGGCACAAAAGTCGGCTTGTTTGAAAAAGCCACATTAAGTGTTAATGTATGATGGTAGGTAAGGTAGAATTTAATGTTATAGAGCGATAAAATCTTTAAATAAAGGGGTTGAGGCATTTCATTTCCACTTTGTGAACAAGAAGAAAGAATCGTTATTTTTACATCCTTGCAAACTAGGGCTTCTAGAACAAATATGTGTGAAGAAAAATATGAAGAAGTTGAAGTGTGAGTAACTAGTTTGGATTTGTGAACCAGAAGGAAGGGATTTCATGGGTGTAAGGGAAGGTTGTGAGAAGGCACTTTGTCTTGTGAAGGTATTATCCCAGCTTAGGGTTTTAAAAACTAGGGCACGAGTCTAAGATATTTTATTCACACGTCTCGAGATCCGAGGTTGAGAGAAGTGAAAAGTAAAAGACAAGAGGTGATTGAAGGACCTAGAAAATGGCACCCAAGAAACCGACCGTGTCACCTAAGAATCCGAAGGGCAAGGGCAAGCATAAGGGTAGAGCCAATAGAAAGTATGACAAGCATGAATGAAGAATGGTATGCGGAATGTAGTAATTGGATGGAGTTCTACTTGGGATGGAGTGGGAATCCCATTTGAGAAATATGGTGGTGATTAATTATAACCATTGAATAACCATAACAAAGAATAAAATGGCATCAAAGCTAGTGCATCTAATGAACAAGAGGACACCAGACGGTTTTCCCATCTATAACGATGAGGTAAAAGTGAAGTTGGAGAAGGCAGGGTTATTGCAACTCTATGAGTTGCCCTACTTTGGAAAGTTGGAGTGCCTCTATTAGTGGCTGATGTCGTGTGTGCATGAGAATCATTTTTACTTCGTGGGGCTCAAGATGTGCGTAACCCTCACTGATTTTGAATTTTACAGGCCTCATCTACGAAGGAGATCAGATAGATGATGACCTAAGCGACAAGGAGGCCATCAAAGAAACCGTAGATGCATATGATTACAAGAAGGGATCCAGATACTTTGATGTTGTAGAAATCCCAGATCCCATCATGAGAATGGTCATGCACCTGGTCACAAAGCTAAATGATCAAGAGAGGTGGATGCAGGTGAATAAGCCTTGGTTGCATATATGCAGAAAAATATTAGAGGGCACGATCTATAATTTATCATCCTTCATTGTAGATGTGATAATCAACAACACATAGGAACGAGACAAAATACTCTTTGGAAATGTCCTCCTCGATAATTGTATTTTCGAGACAGGATTTCTGACGTAACATAAAAGTTTTTTTGGGAATATCCAGATGAGGATCCCTTTCTGTGAAAATATTTACAAAGTATACATGTGAAATAATGACATCCCCCCATAAGGCACGCCTAGAAAAATGGTATAAGCACTTAAGGGATGCATTTGGGGCAGAGTGGAGAATCTCAAAACAACTACCATCACGTATAGTTGGTGAAGCTGAGTTTTCTATGTATCAACACTTATACATACGTAGATTGATGATGGTAGATGAGACCATGTGCCCATGGTGCAAACTCCAATTTTCCTTCACCATCCAGTACTTCCAAGTGGGAGTTAACAGGTTCAACGAAGAAAATAATCTAAGATTGGAACTTAGTGAAATTGATTGGGACCATAGGGAATTTTTCGGGACGTTGGTCTACCCCAATAGGCATGCATACATGGAAAAGTATGTTGCACATGAATTCCGAATGATGAAACCCATAACCCTACCAATTGCAGGAAAATGTGTAGAGCGTGTATATCTCCGCATTAGGCCAAAGTTTGAGAAATGCGTGTACCTGGAGAATGATGTATCCATTCCTAAAGATCCCAAGGGTAGAAAGAAGCCCATGCTAAATAAAAGGGAAAGAGAAGAAGAAGAAGCACCAAGTGTGTAGACTACTCAAATAGTAAGTGTGGCAGTAGCAAGTGCCAAACCTAGCACCTATGCGCGTAGGAAGAAATATCTGGCAAAGGAGAAGACATCGGAAGAAGAGGCGCGAGTAACCCTCACCAAAGATAATCTATCAAAGGAAGTAGAGAAGGCTGAATCCCCTACCAAAGAGTCACCTCTCAGGAAAAAATAGAGGATAGAAGAGGAAGTTGACTCAGAGGAGACTGATAGCTTGGAGAAATACATAGGTGGAAAGGATGATGATAGTGAAGAAGATGACAACAAAAAGGATGGGTTTGAAAGATATCAAGAGCCACCTATCTTTGAAGTATACGATTCTAGAGAAGAGAGTGGAGAAGAGGAACAAGAGTTCATGTTTGCACGGTGAAAGAGTAGTTAGGGTGAAGAAGGCACCCAGGACATGAGAAAAAGTGAGGAGGTTGGCGCCTAAGGGAAGGAACCTATAATCTTTACAAAGGAGCAGTAACCAAGGCAGGATAAAGAGAGGCAATGAAAATAATTGAGGCCTTAGTAGAACAAGAATTGGAGTGCAGTACTGACCTAGTGTTGGAGGAAGGTAAGGAGGGAAACATCAAGAAAGAGCAAGCCAGTATGGGAGGACGTCCTAGTCTAATGGCGAGTTTCCATAAAGGTGCATTCTCGGGAAGAAGGATCCTTGATGCAGAGAGAGGACAAGTCATTCGCTATGTCGATGACCAAAAGAAGGTGTTACATGTGTGCTTCAAGTGCATTGTAACCACATAAAGGCTTCTATCCATGGAGTCATTTGAGAAGAAGGGCGCGTACCCAGGACATTGAAGATGCTCTGTTGGGAATTTGAGTCCCATAGTGACGAGCTAGACTTTAAAGTATGCAGAGGGGAAATCATAACAAAGTGTCGAGTCTAAGGGAGCCAATCTCTTGGTAAATTCGCAATAGCTCTCAAATGAGCAGTTATGTAATGCGCTCAACAAGGTCGTGGTCTAGAATGAGGCTAGACTCTTTGCGAGAAATGACAGAATAAGGGTTCTAGAGGAAAAGCTAGAAAAGAAGGAAGAGGGGCTGACTAAGAAGGCTAAGAGCTTGAAGCAAGAAGTTTTGATCAGTGCATAGCTGAATTGTGAGCTAAGTGATGAAAAGGTGAAGGTGTAAGAAGTATACAAGAAGGTGGAGTCGATCAAGAGTGCCATCATTTTGAAGCATCCCAACCTAGCATCCCCACACAAAATTATGGGTCCACTCTTGAATGTTTAGAAGATCGACACGCATCCTCACCATTGAGAGATAACCATTGGCCCTAGATTCTATAGACGAAGTTTCCACGCGCTCGGAGAAAGAAGACAAGTTGAAAGTGGTAGCACTCATTGTTGAGTATAGCAAGGTGCTTGCAGATGTTAAGATTGATGCCTAATCTATTGAGGTTGTGTATGATAATTGTGTAGATAGGGATATGGCAGTAAGAATCTTGGTCACCACTCACAAAGCATAGCTAAAGGAGTTCCAGGAGAATAATAAAGGAAATAGGGTAGAAAGGGAAAAATTCCTTGCAAAAGTTTAAAGAAAATTTGAGGCCATTGAAACCCTAAGGGGTTCAATCTAAAACCGGTTGAAGGAACTCATGCCCATAGATCACCAAGAGGATGAACATGCTTGAAGACAAGGGCAAGGAGTTGGAGAATATTTTTGACACTTTTGGTTCCTAGGGAATTGGACTAAGTTTTGAGGAGGTAAGCACCCTAGTTAGAGACCTCCATCGAGAAAGCACAGAGTGAAGTCGATGCCTGGAACAATTTGGAGGCTGCCTTGCAGAAAGATTTTCCTAGCTTGTTGAGCTAATGACATCCCCCCAATTCTTTCTTCTCTCCCTAATCGTCCATTCCCTTATTTTTTTGCAAAATATTAGACTACATCTTGGTTACCTTATCCATTGGAGGAGTGTTTCTGTAGAAAGAGAACATGCGTAGTGTGGGGTGATGTTGAGCCCCTAAAATATCAACTAAGTGCACCAAGGCACAGAGGCGTGTGATTCCTAGGTTGAGGGATGGGTGCATAAGAAGAAAACACACAAGGTGTGGATTGAAGGATGGGAAAATAAAAGGAAAGTGTGCAAGGCCTAGTAGAAGAAGGGTACGTAGGATAAGGTGCACGGACGGAGCTTAAGTTTTGGGACTTAGCTGCATTTGGCATCTTGGGTAGGACACGGGGAAGATGGACCCGACCACGCGTACAAAGTGATTAAGGTGTAAGACTAGCAGCATGGGGCCCACAAAAGGAGTATTCTTAGTGATGGAGGTGCATGTGGGAGACCATCATGTCAAAACATGTAGAGTCCATGGTGGAGAGTAGGCACACCTAGGAGACCATCATGGAAAAATGTTGAAGAGCCCATACTTAAAGGAACATGTCCCCATGGAGAGCCCATACAGATGCTTGGAAATAGATCTGAGGCCGCAGAAGAGGCATTGGCACCACAAGATGCCTATATATATGAGTGCACGTAGAATAGGAAAGGAGGATTGAATGATAGAGGGATCAGAGAATTAAAAGGAGTACATAGTATGAGAATAGAGAGAGCAAAGCTCTGCAGATATATTGCAAGAACTCTATGGGATTGGGTAGAGGTTATATGATGGATTAATGCATTAAGGGGTTGGGATATGAATCTTTATTTATATGGGTGAAGGATATGGTCCCTTCTGTAATGTATGACTTTGGTATGATCAAGTTGTGGTAGTCTAAATGGGTCCATTGATTGTAATGAGAATGAATGTAGTGAGGTTACAAACATAAATGACCATGATTATAGTTGATTCGATCCATATCTATATTGTTTCATTTCTATTCATGGAAGTTATGAAATAGATGTAAGCTCTTATGTATTTTCCTTCTACTATAGTTATCTATTATCTCTCCAAAGACCTGCCTAGAATGAACGCATTTTTCTAGAGACCGCTCTAAGTCATATGATGAATAAATGTCTCATTTCCCCATCATTCATTAAGATCATGACATAGATGATGGTTTCCCACTTAACTCACATAAAAGAGAGAATTAGTACCTGCACATGCCTTGGGTGAGCGCTCGCCCCCACTGGGTGATAGGCCGGTGCATGGGATTCCCTTGTTCTTCTAGTGGGTGTAAAAATGACTACATTGATGTCAAGTGGAATTAAGGGAAAATTTCTGATTAGTGAAGTGAGACTCAACTCAAGATGGTTTTAGGATGATTTAAATGTGTTGTAGGTTTATTAAGTGAGGTAGGAGAATGCTCCGGTATGCATATGGTTTGTAATATTGACATTGGTGTTAGGTTATACATGATATTTCTATCATATGTAAGAGTCTTTGGAATGAGTAAGAGATCAAATGTTGAGAGTCACAACTATCATTGGCTCATTGAAGCCTAGTTCTCAATAAAGGTCATGAAAAGACCAAGTAAGCATGGGAGGATCCTAGAAACACTACTTAAGGAATTTATGAGCATCTATAAGTATTATTTTATCTCTTGGAAGTAAAATTCAAATGTTCATCAAAGTTGCCTTTGAGGACTAGTAGTGAATACTTAGGTAAATGAGATTGGTCGGAGATGTAAAGGAAATGTTTTGGTAACCCAACCTATGGAGCATATATAGGGGTGTGTTTTAGTGCTTAATATCAAGTTTCATATATTTTTGAAGAATATTGTGGAAGTTATGCAAGTTTTACTAAAAATGGTTTATTGAGGATTGTAATTTGAGCACCATGGGTTCTTAGCATCCACAAAAATTCTGATCCTCCTTTGGATAAATAATAGATGCATTTTTTAAGATCACTCAGGGCCTGAAATTTAACAAAATTTTTAGGGAAATTGGACAAGAAATAAAGAAATTATGAGCATTATTCTTATAGGTTTTCTCCCTCCTCGAGCTGCAACCTTCAGCTCTAATACCAAAATGTAACATCCACTTTTGTCACTTAAATCTTTGATTTAAATACCCATATATTTAAATCCAACATAAGTCTTAATGCAATCCATTTCCGATAACTATCATGAACCATGTGTAGTTGTATGAGAGAATACTAAACTTTACTCATTCTCCCTCAATGCTCTTTACGAGCCATACATAAAATGTATCCCTTTGGTTCTCCTTTAACATGATATGATATATAAGTGATAACCCCTAAGTGTGTACCTAGGTTCCACCTATGAAATCCATAGGCATCTCACAGCTTAGATAATGGTGAAATCTTGACAATGTAATCAGCAGTTACACTACCTTGCACAAGGTTTCTGAGTCATGTATGCCATGCTCGGTTCCATGATGGAACACTCACCATTGGAATCTTGTCATCTCACCTTAATCACTTGTTCAATTATATGGATTTGTAGTCAATGATGCTGTAAACAACTACAAGTCTTGTATAAGGTACAAGTCTAGATTAACCTACATGAAGTTGTACCTCGATGTCATCCTATGATGCCTATGGGAAAGAAAGTGTCTTTGTAATGATTCACATCATTACTAGACTGCTTCCCTTCCATAGCCATCATATGTTGGCATCGGGTACCAACCCATGGGGTTCCATCCACCCTTGTAACTTTAACAAGCTTGTACTTAAGTAATACCATGCCACATTTTAAGGTCTTAAAAAGGGAACTCAAGTATAGTTGTTAAGTGGTAGTATTCAAATAATGACAACTTGTCATTAAATGGATATGACCACATAATGGCGGTAGTGAGTTGACCTATCAAGAGTCCTAAAATGAAACACGGTATCTTAATAAATTAAACATGACAGTTTTTCTAGTTCCCATGTCTTCATCACTTAGTGAAGCATATCTAGAGTCATGTCCCATAGTATCATGATAGGTCAAATGTAGTTCGATAATACTCATTTCTACCTATCTGTTCTAGATATAAGATAGATCACTCTTTAGATCTAAATTCCCAATCTTTTATTATTAGTGATTCAAATTCAACCGAATAAAATAATGCCTCACATTATCAAGGAGTAATAACCATTAATGTTGTTCTTACTCCTATAAGCAATCATGCAAGCTACATAACTACTCATCATTAGGGACATACAGAGTCATTCCCATTATCCTCCTTTCAATAACACTTATACTATTTATTAGAATCATGTTATTCAGTTTTACTTCAACATTTATATTAGCCAGGTCTAATTTATCTATATATGAATCTTATTCATTTTAAGTTTCTTGTTTCAGTAGTAATCCCAATTCTCTTGAGGACTTCTACAACAATGCCCAAACCCAACTTAGGTTTATTTGCATGGTTACTATCACCTTGGCAATATATTCATTTTTCTTGGATCTTATACCAATTTCCTTGGCATCCAAAATATATTCTATGCATTCCATCTATCAGATCGTCATTATCCTTTATATGACTACACCATCATATCTTAATTATGGTTGATTTCAACTCACTAATTTTAGGAGCATAGATACCAAAATTTCACCATGGATCTCATAATAAGTTCTCAAGGTGAGCACAATCTACATGTTCCTAACAAAATTTCATCATCTGCATTAGGCATCATAACCAAGGGTTCATATAAGTTTGGTGTCCAGGAGTTTAGTCTCCCATAAATTTCTTCACCAACTTCATCCCATACCCTATGGGTCCTTTTAGTATTTAAGTTTATCTTGATTGATAATGAATTGTCTTCATTACACCTTGCTAGTTGGAGTAAACTTCATCATTAATGATCATCACATCATATTTCAATGATGGTAATATGATAGATCTTATACTTCATTCCTCCATTTTATGGAATGACAAGTTCACTTAAGCATCAAAGAACATCCATGTTCTAATCTCATTTAGTATTTCACCTTGTAGTATTATGATGAGCTTCCCATCATGTTACGAGGATTGGAGTAATTTTACATAGTATATCAACTTAATTCCCTTAAAGGTTTAAGTGTTTCCAAAAAGGAACATCACTTAAGTTTCAAAGACTTAACCCTTATATGTTGAACTTTATCTTATCATTCAAAAGTTTCATCATATTATTTTCCTCTAGTATAGTTACTCAAACTTTACTAGAAGAAGCTACCAAAAATGTGTATACATATGCATATACATCAAGGTTCATAACTAGATGATTTCTCATCTACCAAGCATTAATCCTTTAACTTGACTAGTGAGGAATCACATCCTCTTACTAACAATACTATTAATTTCCCATAAGTTAATCGGTTTAATTAAAAATAATACTTCAACATTGCTCCATAATGTATTCCATTAACCTATCAATTATATTACTGATTTTTAACTTCCCATTTCAATCATTGAAATTACTAGGTTCATCTAGTCCATAAGGTAGTTAATATATTATTGAATCAAAGAGTTATAACAGCCCTCCAATACGATCATCCAATGATTCAATTTTCATAAAATATCACAAGCATATAGCCATATCTATACTAATATTACTACAACTTAGTAGAAGTTGTTATAGAAATTGCAGAGAGGGATCAATAATCTTTCAATGATATGAAGCAAGTATCTATTGATCAAAATATGGAATCTTTACCATGTCACATATATCATAAATGTACTCAATATATTTTCACAAGAAAATCATTATTCAAAGAAAAAAAATAACTTCTTTAACATAAATAAGAATATCTCAATTCAACAATTTGACTACAACTTTATCCTTTAAAAGTAAGCATATGGTTCAATTAGATAACCAGGCATTTCTTTACTTTACGCCTAATCTTCACTCACTTTCCTGCAATGGTTAGGCAAGGTCAGTTTGATTGAACTGAGAAAGAAAATTCCTTTATCCCATTTATCAATTTATGTCATTAAATGTTAGAATGAATATATACTACAATAATAATCTTATTCTTAATTTAATCATGTAATGCAACAAACATCATACTCTATTAACTTGATTTGCATACATTAAGTACAACTCTTTTTACCTTCTTGAGTATTCCTCAGTAATAAAATCTTATTAGCACTTCACATAAATAAGTTAAGAAAAAATGGATAAATATATTCAAATCCAATAATGACCATCTACTAATCAATACCACTTATTAATATAAATACAACCGAATTCCACATAAATTAAATGAAGTATTAAACTCTTATAAATCACGGTATGTATCTATATCATCTCATTCATAACTAAAATTTTGCTGCAACTATTGTTGTTGCTCTAGAAATTCAATGTATTAACCTTGGACACACACAAGGTAATCCATGCTACGCACATGAAACCAACCAGTTTCATCAATACAAAAATATCCATCAATAAGTGTGGTCTACACACTACACTCTTATTGCTTTCATTCCAAGAAGTTTTTATGTCATAACTTCATAAAACAACATATTTTGTATTAACCAATAATATCCTAATAAGGAAAGAGAATTATATATCTCAAATTTATATGTCATAATAACTTATAGGAACTAAATATAAACCTCATTTCTCAATTGAATAGTCTTGTGTATTCTTTATTACAACACAACATCTCAAATTATATCTTACTATATTTTTTGTAATAAGAATCCAAAAACACAGGAAATATAGACTTCATTTCACAACTATATAGACTTGTGTATTCCTTAATACAACACTACACCTCCCATTATATCCTACTACATTCCACTTGTAATAAGAATTCAAAAACACAACCACTACCAAAGCTTGATTGAACTTATGTCTAGAAGTCTAAACTTCCCGAGTTTTTCATATTGACTAGTACGTACTACTCCTCTATAATGGGAAAGTAATACACATGATTTTATCATTCAACAGAGATTCATTTAGTTACATAAGATCCACATAATACAAATAAAATAATCTTCAATAAAAATCAATTTAAAGAAATGGAAACAAAACTAAGTTTCAGTTCCACGGTTGCACCTTACAACTGGATCAACAATAACTTAACAAATATATCCAGGGTGCCAACCAACCAAGACCCCTTGGTTTCAAATAAGGATTTTCAGTCTTTCTTATAAACATGATACAATCAATCATTTTTCCAATCCTTATCCATCAAGGCCCAAGCTCCAACCAAGATTTTCTCAAGTTTATAACTAGTTATAGAAATATATAATATCTTAACTGAATAGCTTCCTGAAGGAGGAAGAAATGGTTTTCCATACCCAGTATAAGATAAGTTAGGCTCAGTCCTTCAAAACCTAATCCCCAAATTCATTTGTTGTTCTCCAGTATCAATTCAAACTGGTTTAGACAACCACTTAAGATAGATAAAAATAATTAAATTCCTTAAAATCAGATTGAGTTGAAGGCTCGACATAATCAACATTCTATTACAACAACTAAAGGAAGTTTCCATATCCTAAGAAAAGGAACATTAATGTTGAGCTTACAACCTACACAGACTGAATGGTGGCAAAAAAGATGCATTCTTTTACTTAGCATTATTTTTTTCCAAACTACAAAACTAGGAGTAATCCCAACTACTTCCCAATAAACTTCCCTAGGAGTTACAAAGATCAACATATCAAGAAAGGATAACAAGAAGTGTTATCAGTTTATAAACACACCATTCTAATTGAGCCATGTCAGAAAGGTTTATACCTAGGTTTACTTTACAAGAGGAGTGGTAAATGTAATTTTCTCATAGACCCACTAAAGGTAAAAGATTACGATGGGTAACTAGAAAATCCTAAGCCCCAACAAAATCTGTTTCTCTCATATCAATCAAATCGATGGAAATAGAAGTATATTAAATATCCTATGCATGAGATGGAAACACCAACTTGAAATCACCAGCTCAACCTTGGCACATGCCCAAGTACACCTCTGTTTACTATAGATGATACATATAGACCAGAAGTGAAAGAAATCAACACCAATCTAGAATCAATTTATTACCAGATCCATATATCAAGATTTTGGTCAGATAAAAGAAAACCCATGCACCCAAATTGATTTTGCATAATATTATATTATTTGCACAAAAACCCATTATTAACTAGGTCAATCTAATTGAAAAATGCAACAAATTACAGTGGCTCAAAACCTTTCAGTATCCTTTATAACCATAATTGGAAACATGATTTGAGAAATATAAAAGATAAAATATCAGATACCCAAGTTTTACAGTCATACTAATTTACCATTTCTTTTCACATAAAATAGAGTATAAAAACAACAACCTCAAAATATCACGTACCCACTTTTTCCTTAGCTCAAACACAATTGCAATATGTATTTACTCTAATATCTGATGAAATAACAAGATAAAGGGGATAAGGAACATTTCTTTCCTACAAATTTGATTCTTAAATCCTTTGAAGTCTATCTCTAGCAAGTGTTTCAACAACAAGAGAGTTTATGGATTCCAAAACCATCCACCTCGAACCAGCCAACAATTCAACCTCCTTAAAATCCAAATAATGACATCCCCATCTATCAATTTTCCCAAATAAGTGAACTTCCTTCTGAAAATAGCTACAGAACTCATAGCTTGATCACCATGCACAACTACCAGAAGTGGAGCTTTTCCCCAAATTTCAACAACAAAAACAAAATGGAGTAGTTGCATGTGGTTCGCTTCCTTAGGGAGCTTTACGGATTTATATTTTTAAATGCACAATTAATGGTGTTAACTGTTGGAGTACCACACTAGTGACTCATCCAACTACCACCACCCTCCAACTCTCCTCCAAAATTGGTGGGATTACTTTAGTTTAAATCCTCATTTACCTTTTCCATGAAATTAACCAAATATCATTTACTTAATTACTTTCTATAACATAGGTCGAATAACCTTTGGAGAGAATGAATTATAATTTAGTATAAGACCAATGTTATAAAACATGCATGGCCTTAAAAACATTTATTTAAATGGCCCATTGTTCCCAAAGTCCATGGATTACAATACATAACTTTACTTATGTTGGCAAGTCTCTTAAGGTATATGACCTCCTTTAAGTTATCAAAGATCTATACATAGCGGGTTTGGTTCTACCATTTTACGGTCATTAAATCATTGTTCAAAAACTCCGACACCTAAAAGGATTTCCTGAAAATCACACAATCAATTTTCAATAATTCAAAGGTCCCAAAATTAACATCTCGACCCAAAATTTACAAGCCCATGTCAATTAGTCTCCAAAGTGATTAATCATTAATATGGGTTGAGTGAGTCTCTCCACTCGACTCTAATGTTTAAAACACATTACCCTCTAAGGTTGTCACAATGATACATTATCTCACAAATATGTATATTAGTTTTAGAAATATATAGACCAGGCCTAATGTGATATCATGGCCCAAGATTAATTTGTAGTAATGTATATCATAAAGAAGAGACTTTTGACCCATAATTCATTCACAATACTTCGTGAGACTTATTGACTTAGTGCTTACAAGCTTAAGCCAATAACAATAATATTGTTCTAAGGCATTAATTATCAACAACACCCTTAGTTTAGATAATCACCAGATCAACATCAGTTCTTAATAACCATATCATTTCCTTTGTCTTGTTTTCTCAACCTTTATTGAAAACACTTGTTTCTCTTCCACTTGATGTCATGATCGGTCAAAGATGACAATCTTGTTAAATTATTGACTGTACTTGTGGGGTATTACATTCTTCCCCCTTAATGAATCATCATCCCGATGATTTATTATTGCTACTCAGTTAAATCAATCAAGTACAAAATTATATACTTCTATTTGAGAAAAATCATCATTATTTTCATTGAAACTAGTAATTTCATGTCTCATAAGCTCATTTACTTAGTCTTTTCATAGTTGGTAAATCAGAAATCAATCACACAATCGACATCATGTCATAGTCCCGATCTTTACAACCAATTATTCCATGTAGTACTATGTAATATATACAAAATATATTCTCAAAATTCTGGTTTGAAGCATCAGGGTACCACTATTTTGATCCCAAGCATTTACTCAAGATAAACCTAAGTAATCAATCCAACATAACTGTTCACAATCAGCTCAAGTGGTGCTAGAATAATAATGTTACAGTCATATAAGCCCATACTTAAATAATTGTAATCTTATTATTCTAGTTCCTTTAAGTTTGAATATCACAAATTCATTAACAATTATAATATATTAGTCCATCGATACCTTAATAGAGCAGAATATCAATCTATATATCTTTGAGTTATATACACAGACAACTCATATGAAATTAGTTAAGATAATTAATTCTTAAATTTCTATACAGTCATGTATAATATTAATACAACATTGTATAGTGAGTTACCTCCCATTACAATTCCATCATAATAAGACTAATCATTCAAGTAAGGTCATACATTCGATACTTGATCATAATAATATGAGTATATACCTCTTTAGTTTTCATAAAAGGTATGGAATAAGCATCCCTTTTTTTAATATAAGTTATACTTTCACTTGTATCATCAGACAAAGATACATACTATAATTAACCAGTCATCTCATAACGTAAGTTATGAGTTCATCAATGTAATCAAGTAATAGTAGTATAAATGACAGAGTGCCTACACAATGATCACATTGTTAAAAGGATCAACAGAACCTTATGAAACATTCCATAATGTGGCACCCCAATTCAATGATTCCCATATTTAAAGTTCAAGACTTGAGACTTGAGTTAAGTAGACTTTACTTTCACAATCCTGTAACTCCTGCTAGCTTTAAATTACCATTCTTTTACAACTAGGCTAGTTGTATTTACCATCTTAGGCACATAATATTGATAAAATCTTAATTTTAAGGAAACTTTTGACTTTAAAACCTTGAAGGTTAGTTTACATATTTCCTTGGAATCATGAATATCAAGTTACATACCTAGATTCTTCATTACACTTTTCAACCTCTAGATTCCTACTAGGTTTGAAACTTTACCAACCTGACAATGTTGTCTCAGCCCATGAAATATGATTTGGGCCTATTACACTTTAAATTCAACTCAAGGTATCAAATTTTGTAGAAAATTCTGCAATAATAATGAGTACCATGTCCTTGTATGATATTTCAAGATTACATAGCATCTTAGGTGAAGTAAATAACATAGTTATCATTCAATCTTCCAGAAGAGTGTTTACTCAATAACACTTAAGTAAACTAGCCAGACTTATTTGGCCATGATAATCCAAGTAGTACATTAATAGAGTGGTCATACAACAATCACACACTGCCACAAGGGTAACAAATCAAATAATGATAATATAGTTATATAGTCATATTAATATCTACACCTATTACTTTCAGCCCTTAAGAAGCTTAAGAACTAAGGTCATAATACAGTAAAATGTAAAATAATCACTCTATACCTTAACAAGGTATACGATCCAATTTGGAGGGTGAAAGTTTTATACATTCATAGTACAAGTTTAAAACAGACCTCTTACATCTGTAGTTAGTCTCGTAAACATCCTTTACTTCTACTAAACTCCAATTTTAGAGCCATAGAAATCTTATTTGGTCATGACCAATCAAGGTTGCACCATTCATAACACATACGAATCCTACACAAATTTATTTTTACCTGTAAGGATATCATAAGGATGCATTTTCCTGAATCTATCTTCAATTCACTTTACCATTACATCTTGTTATAAAAAAATCTCATGCAACTATACTATAGTCCAGAAATATGCAAATCAACCTTATCAAAATATTTCCTTCTTTTCTAAAATGAGTTCAATCAGTGACTATATCATGATAACTAACACCAAGTTATGGTTCATGTAATTTTGCTTATTATTTTCCATTAAAAATTCTGAATTCCAACTTAGTTTCCAGTTAGTCACTTCACACAAAGAACTCAACTTGCATTAATCTTGTATTTGATTAGCAACAAGAAGGTCTTATTTAACTTTCCTATCATTATGATAGGATGACTTGTTTCTTTTTCCACAAACTATGATAGGCTTTACTGCTAGGATTTACTCTGAAAGATCACACTTTCTACTTTTCCCCATCCTTTATCTCTTTTCTAAAAGTTAGAAATAAAGAAGAGCTAATGCTCTTACATGCTTTTTATATAAAGCTAGAATTTTATTGCAAATTTCATTCTGGCCCAATTGGCCTTTCAAGTCACTACCATTTTAGCAGTTAGTCTTCCTCTATATACTACCTTTATCCTATGTGGATTTCTTTTAATATTGGATTTATGCTCCAATTTTGTCATAATACAATTTGATCAATCGAAGTAACACTCTAATGATCATCATCATTCAGCCTAAGTTGTTTTACTTGGCTGCTCATATTCACACTTACTAGTTGCTCCCTACATCTATCCAATATAGTGTGTCATGAAGGAATCTTAGAGTATTAACTAACTCTTTTACCCCCAAACCCAAAGCTTAGTTTGATATGGTTCATTATCCATGGTACATCCTTCTTTCCTTTTATTTTATTCATAAAATTTTCTAAGCGTAAGGACTCATTAGGCCCAAGAGCTGCAACCTTCAACTCTGATACCAAAATGTAACATCCACTTTTGTCACTTCAATCTTAGAGAATTTTTTTTTATCCTTACCTCATGTAGCTGATTTAAATACCCATATATTTAAATCCAACATAAGTCTTAATGCAATCCATTTCTATAACTATCATGAACCATGTGCATTGTATGAGAGAATACTTGAACTTTACTCGTTCTCCCTCAATGCTCTTTACGAGCCATACATAAAATGTATCCCTTTGGTTCTCCTTTAACAGATATGATATATAAGTGATAACCCCTAAGTGTGTACCTAGGTTCCACCTATGAAATCCATAGGCATCTCACAACTTAGATAATGGTGAAATCTCGATAGTGTAATCAATAATTACACTACCTTGCACAAGGTTTCTGAGTCATGTATGCCATGCTCGGTTCCATGATGACACACTCACCATTGGAATCTTGTCATCTCACCTTAATCACTTGTTCAGTTATATGGATTTGTAGTCAATGATGTAGTAAATAGCTACAAGTCTTGTACAAGGTATAAGTCTGATTAACCTACATGAAGTTGTACCTCGATGTCATCCTATGATGCCTATGGGAAGAAAAAGTGTCTTTGTAATGATTCACATCATTACTAGACTACTTCCCTTCCCATAGCCATCATATGTTGGCATCAGGGTACCAACCCATGGGGTTCCATCCACCCTTGTAACTTTAACAAGCTTGTACTTAAGTAATACCATGCCACATTTTAAGGTCTTAAAAAGGGAACTCAGTATAGTTGTTAAGTGGCAGTATTCAAATAATGAAAACTTCATTAAATGGATACGACCACGTAATGGCGGTAGTGAGTTGACTGTCAAGAGTCCTAAAATGAAACACGATATCTTAATAAATTAAACATGACAGGTTGTTCTAGTTCCCATGTCTTCATCACTTAGTGAAGCGTATCTAGAGTCTTGTCCCATAGTATCATGATAGGTCAAATGTAGTTCGATAATACTCATTTCTACCTATCTGTTCCAGATATAAGATAGATCACTCTTTAGATCTAAATTCCCAATCTTACTATTATTAATGTGATTCAAATTCAACCAAATAAAATAATGCCTCACATTATCAAGGAGTAATAACCATTAATGTTGTTCTTACTCCTATAAGCAATCATGCAAGCTACATAACTACTCATCATTAGGGACATATGAAGTCATTCCCATTATCCTCCTTTCAATAACACTTTTTATATTCATTAGAATCATGTTATTCAGTTTTACTTCAGCATTTATATTAGCCAGGTCTAATTTATCTATATATGAATCTTATTCATTTTAAGTTTCTTGTTTTAGTAGTAATCCCAATTCTCTTGAGGACTTCTACAACAATGCCCAAACCCATCTTAGGTTTATTTGCATGTTTACTATCACCTTGGCAATATATTCATTTTTCTTGGATCTTATACCAATTTCCTTGGCATCCAAAATATATTCTATGCATTCCATCTATCAGATCATCATTATCCTTTATATGACTACACCATCATATCTTAATTATGGTTGATTTAAACTCACTAATTTTAGGAGCATAGATACCAAAATTTCACCATGGATCTCATAATAAGTTCTCAAGGTGAGCACAATCTACATGTTCCTAACAACAATTTCATCATTTTCATTAGGCATCATAACCAAGGTTTCATATAAGTTTGGTGTCCAGGAGTTTAGTCTCCCATAAAGTTCTTCACCAACTTCATCCCATACCCTATGGGTCCTTTTAGTATTTAAGTTTATCCTGATTGATAATGAATTGTCTTCATTACACCTTGCTAGTTGGAGTAAACTTCATCATTAATGATCATCACATCATATTTTTGAATGATGGTAATCTGATAGATCTTATACTTCATTTCCATTTTATGGAATGACAGTTCACTAAGCATCAAAGAACATCCGTGTTCTATTCTTATTTATTATTTCACCTTGCAGTATTATGTTGAGCTTCCCATCATGTTACGAGGGTTGGGTTAATTTTACATAGTATATTCAACTTAATTCCTTTAAAGGTTTGAGTGCTTCCCAAAAGGAACATCACTTAAGTTTTAAAGACTTAACCCTTATATGTTGAACTTTATCTTATCATCCAGAAGTTTCATCATATTATTTTACCTCTAGTATAGTTACTCAAACTTTACTAGAAGAAACTCCCAAAATGTGTATACATATGCATATACATCAAGATTCATACCTAGATGATTTCTCATCTACCAAGCATTAATCCTTTAACTTGACTTGTGAGGAATCACATCCTCTTACTAACAATACTATTAATTTCCCATAAGTTAATCGGTTTAGATTAAAAATAATACTTCAACATTGCTCCATAATGTATTCCATTAACCTATCAATTATATTACTGATTTTTAACTTCCCATTTCAATCATTGAAATTACTAGGTTCATCTAGTCCATAAGGTAGTTAATATATTACTGAAACAAGAGTTATAACAACCCTCCAATACGATCATCCAATGATTCAATTTTCATAAAATATCACAAGCATATATAGCATATCTATACCGATATTACTACAACTTAGTAGAAGTTGTTATAGAAATTACAGAGGGGATCAACAGTCTTTCAACGATATGAAGCAAGTATCTATTGATCAAAATATGGAATCTTTACCATGTCACAATATATCATAAATGTACTCAGTATATTTTCACAAGAAAACATTATTCAAAAAAAAATAACTTCTTTAACATAAATAAGAATATCTCAATTCAACAATTTGACTACAAACTTTATCCTTTAAAAGTAAGCATATGGTTCAATTAGATAACCGAGGCATTTCTTTACTTTACGCCTATATCTTCACTCACTTTCCTACAATGGTTAGGCAAGGTCAGTTCGACTGAACTGAGAAAGAAAATTCCTTTATCCCATTTATCAATTTATGTCATTAAATGTTAGAATGAATATATACTAATAATAATCTCATTCTTACAATTTAATCATGTAATGCAACAAACATCATACTCTATTAACTTGATTTGCATACATTAAGTACAACTCTTTTACCTTCTTGAGTATTCCTCAGTAATAAAATCTTATTAGCACTTCACATAAATAAGTTAAGTAAAAACGGATAAATATATTCAAATCCAATAATGACCATCTACTAATCAATACCACTTATTATTATAAATACAACCAAATTCCACAAAACTTAAATGGAAGTATTAAACTCTTATAAATCATGGTATGTATCTATATCATCCATTCATAACTAAAATTTGTTGCAACTATTGTTGTTGCTCTAGAAATTCAACGAGTATTAACCTTGGACACACAAGGTAATCCATGCTACATGCAAATGAAACCAACTAGTTTCATCAATACAAAAATATCCATCAATAAGTGTGGTCTACACACTGCACTCTTATTGCTTTCATTCCAAGAAGTTTTTTATGTCATAACTTCATAAAACAACATATTCTGTATTAACCAATAATATCCTAATAAGGAAAGAGAATTATATATCTCAAAGTTATATGTCGTAATAACTTATAGGAACTAAATATAAACCTCATTTCTCAATTGAACAGTCTTGTATATTTTATTACAACACAACATCTCTCAATATATCTTACTATATTTTTTGCAATAAGAATCTAAAAAACACAGGGGCAAATATAGACTTCATTTCACAACTATATAGACTTGTGTATTCCTTAATACAACACTACACCTCCTGTTTATATCCTACTACATTCCACTTTAATAATAAGAATTCCGAAAACATAACCACTACCAAGCTTGATTGAACTTATGTCTAGAAGTCTAAACTTCCCGAGTTTGTCATATTGACTAGTACGTACTACTCCTCTATAATGGGAAAGTAATACACATGATTTTATCATTCAACAAGAGATTCATTTAGTTACATAAGATCCACATAATACAAATAAAATAATCTTCATTAAAAATTGATTTAAAGAAATGGAAACAAAACTAAGTTTTAGTTCCATGGTTGCACCTTACAACTGGATCAACAATAACTTAACAAATATATCCAGGGTGCCAACCAACCAAGACCCCTTGGTTTCAAATAAGGATTTTTCAGTCTTTCTTATAAACATGATACAATCAATCATTTTTCCAATCCTTATCCATCAAGGCCCAAGCTCCAACCGAGATTTTCTCAAGTTTATAACTGGTTATAGAAATATATAATATCTAAACCAAATAGCTTCTTGAAGGAGGAAGAAATGGTTTTCCATACCCGACATAAGATAAGTTAGGCTCAGTCCTTCAAAACCTAATCCCCAAATACATTTTTTGTTCTCCAGTATCAATTCAAACTGTTTAGACAACCACTTAAGAAGATAGCAAATAGTTAAATTCCTTAAAATCGGGTTGAGCTAAAGGCTCGACATAATCAACATTCTATTACAACAACTAAGGAAGTTTCCATATCCTAAGAAAAGGAACATTTATGTTGAGCTTACAACCTACACTAGACTGAATGGTGGAAAAAGAAGATGCATTTTGCAACTTAGCCATATATTTTTGTTCAACTACTACAAAACTAGGAGTAATCCCAACTACTTCCCAATAAACTTCCCTAGGAGTTACAAAGATCAACATATCAAGAAAGGATAACAAGAAGTGTTATCATTTATAAACACACCATTCTAACTAAGCCATGTCAAAAAGGTTTATACCTAGGTTTACTTTATGAAGAGGGAGTGGTAAATGTAATTTTCTCACAGACCCACTAAAGGTAAAAGATTACGATGGGTAACTAGAAAATCCTAAGCCCCAACGGCAAATCTTGTTTCTCTCATTAGTCAAATCGATGGAAATAGAAGTATATTAAATATCCTATGCATGAGATGGAAACACCAACTGAAATCACCAGCTCAACCTTGGCACATGCCCAAATACACCTTTGTTTACTACAGATGATACATATAGACCAGAAAGTGAAAGAAATAAACACCAGTATCTAGAATCAGTTTATTACCAGATCCATATATCAAGATTTTGGTCAAAGATAAAAGAAAACCCATGCACCCAAATTTGATTTTGCATAATATTATATTATTTTCACAAAAACCCACTTATTAACTAGGTCAATCTAATTAAAACAATGCAAAAATTACAAAGTGGCTCAAAACCTCTCCCTGGAGTATCCTTTAAAGTCATAATTGGTAAACATGATTTGAGCAATATAAAAGATAAAATATTAGATACCCAAGTTTTACAGTCATATACTATTTACCATTTCTTTTCGCATAAAATAGAGTATAAAAACAACAACCTCAAAATATCACGTACCCACTTTTTCCTTAGCTCAAACAAATTACAAATATGTATTTACTCTAATATCTGATGAAATAACAAGATAAAGGGATAAGGAATGTTTTTTCTTGAAATTTGATTCTTAAACCCTTCAAGATCTATCTCTAGTGAGTGTTTCAGCAACAAAGAGAGAGTTTATGGATTCCAAAACCATCCACCTCGAACTAGCCAACAATTCAACCCTCCTTAAAATCCAAATAATGACATCCCCCATCTATCAATTTTCCCAAATAAGTGAACTTCCTCTTCTAAAATAGCTACAGGAACTCATAGCTTGATCACCATGCACAACTACCAGAAGTGGAGCTTTTCCCCAAATTTCAACAACAAAAAAAAATGGAGTAGTTGCATGTGGTTTGCTTCCTTAGGGAGCTTTACGATTTCCATAATTTTTAAATGCATAATTAATGGTGTTAACTGCTGGAGTACCACACCAGTGACTCATCCAACTACCACCACCCTCCAACTCTCCTCCAAAATTGGTGGGATTACTTCAGTTTAAATCCTCATTTACCTTTTCCAAAAATTAACCAAATATCATTTACTTAATTGCTTTCTATAACATAGGTCGAATAACCTTTGGAGAGAATGAATTATAATTTAGTATAAGACCAACGTTATAAAACATGCATGGCCTTAAAAACATTTATTTAAATGGCCCATTGTTCCCAAAGTCCATGGATTACAATACATAACTTTACTTATGTTGGCAAGTCTCTTAAGGTATATGACCTCCTTTAAGTTATCAAATATCTATACATAGTGGGTTTGGTTCTACCATTTTATGGTCATTAAATCATTGTTCAAAAATCTCCACACCCTAAAAGGATTACCTAAAAATCACACAATCAATTTTCAATAATTCAAAGGTCCCAAAATTAACATCTCGACCCAGAATTTACAAGCCCATGTCAATTAGTCTCCAAAGTGATTAATCATTAATATGGGTTGAGTGAGTCTCTCCACTCGACTCTAATGTTTAAAACACATTACCCTCTAAGGCTGTCACAATGATACATTATCTCACAAATATGTATAATAGTTTTAGAAATATATAGACCAGGCCTAATGTGATATCATGGCCCAAGATTAATTTGTAGTAATGTATATCATAAAGCAGAGACTTTTGACCCATAAGTCATTCACAATACTTCATGAGACTTATTGATTAGTTAATGAAAATCTTTACAAGCTTAAGCCCCCCTTAATAATAATAATATTGTTTTAAGGCATTAATTAGCAACAACACTCTTAGTTTAGATAATCACCTCGATCAACATCATAGTTCTTAATAACCATATCATTTCCTTTGTCTTGTTTTCTCAACCTTTATTAATTCTTAAATTGCTATAAATTCATGTAGACTATTAATACAACACTTTGTATGGTGAGTTACCTCCCATTGCAATTCCATCATAATAAGACTAATCATTCAAGTAAGGTCATACATTTGATAATTTATCATAATAATATGAGTATATACCTATTTAGTTTTCATAAAGATAAAGTGTCAAAGACTTCAAGAGAAAAAGAAAATGATTTCCTTAAACATGAAGATGAACTAAGGACTTTGAAGGTGGAGTTGGAATTAGACACTAGTAAACTTGATGACTTACGGAGAAAACAACGAGAATCCTAGTGAAAAATTACAATTGGTTGTCAAAAATGAAGAAAAGTGAATTGAAGTAGAGCATGAGATATTTCAAGAAACTATCTAAGAAAATAGTGAAGAATGTGAGAGACTAAATTAAAAATTAAATACCCTAAGAGAATAACTAGAATAATAAAGGAAAAGATAATTGAGGGATGATTCGATTCATGTACATTGTCAAGGATGTTCGAGACCAAGAATGATGACAAAGACTACAAAAAGACCATTAGGTAGCCAAATGTAAGGAAAATATCAGGTAAGTCTCATGGAATTTTATTTACATGAAATGTTTTTAGACATAGAATTAGGGACTACATGAGTAAGATAGAAAAAGAACACCCATGGAGAGCTTGTGGTAATGAATATGAAAGAAATATAGTGTGTTTCAATTGCAATGAAAGAGGTCACATTAAGTCAATTTTAAGATGAAGAGGGATCAAAAGGCAAAACAAAGTTGTATGCCTCAAATTTCATGGGAAAGGGAATTTTACAAGATCTTGTCATGAATACCTAGACATAACTACAAGTTGAATACATTCAAAAGGACAGGCACAAAGGTATTCAAGTTGAAGGAAAACTCTCGAGAATGAGAACGAGTCGACCATGGTTGAGAGAGATATCTGGAAAGATGAAATAAAAATGGATATACAAGGTTAAGGAAGAAAAATCTAATCCTGAAATGGTCAAAGAATGTATAAAGGTGTAAGCCTCAAGAACTCTTAGCCAAACCTTGAATTCAACTCAACTTGTCAAATCTGAGTATCAACACTCAACTCAGTCAAAATATTTGTTGGTTCTCAAGATCTACAATGTTCAAATTTGATAGGAAAATCTCTCAAAAGTTAAATAAAAAATGGAATGATCTACCAAAAGACCAGCTTAAAATAATTTCAAGAATGCTTTGAGTCAAAATTTGAAAGACACTTGATGATGACTCCTTGAAAGTTTAGTCTAAGTCAATAAGAAAGTAAGGAGTCTCGAGACAAGTAGTTGAGCTGCTCAACCATAGTTAAATACAAGGTTGCGGTGATCTCCAATCAAATGTCCTACGAGATGTGAATATGATACTCTATAAGTAGTATTTAAAAGTTACAGGTGGTACAAAGTGATAGGTATGGAGCTATAGCCTCAAGTGAATGAAAGAGTTACTTCAAGCCTATTGTCTCCCTTGAAAAAAATATGAATTAGTATCATCTGCGAAGGTAGGGATAAAAGGACTACTCATATTGTAAATAGGTGACACTTGACTATGAATCAATGACATTTTAAGCCAAGTTACTTGTGAGAAAAGTAATGTTATATTAGAAAACTAGTTGTTATAAATCTCCTTGGTAATCTCCATTTTTTAAGGCTAGGCAATGCAAGAAGATACTATATGTTAGAAGCCATCATTACAAGGAATTCACAAGTCAAGGTGAAAGAATAGAATGTTTCAGAGATTATTGAAGACCCTAAAGAGGCATGGTTCTTGCTTGAAATATACAATTCAGGACTTACTATTTTTACTTCAAATTGTACCATGTCTAACTGAGCTTATATTGTGCATATAATTCATAACACTATGGTATTTCCATGAACAAATATAGAGAGAACTTGTTGTGTCCTACTTTGAAGGATTGATCAATGCTAATATTGAGTAAGCTACATTTTGAATAAGCCTATTCCTTAATAAGAAATTTTTACTTTTCTTTGTGCTAGCAAAAATACACATTCTTAAATGTCAAGTGTGTAGACCAGGAAAGTGGAAAAGTGCATGAAAGGGGGATTTCTCTTGTTTCTAAACTCCCAATAGTAATAAAATATCTTAGAGGATGTTTAAATAAATATGTGAGGAAAATTTCAAGTCTTGCATCAATGATTTTAGAAATTTATAGTCAAATGACCTCTCATGGTCATGTCTTTAGGAGGGTTTTAAGAGACACAACTAGGGATCACTAGTTGATGAGTCAAACCAGAGAGTTATAACATAAAATTTGGAACTAATTGTTGGACCCCTAAATTAACTAAGTACCTAAGGCGTGAAGCTTGGTGGCACGTGGAATCAAGGTGCGAAGGCATGCATAGAAGTAGTTATTGGAGATGCACAAAGGTTCATGCCTAGGTGGGATGCATTTAGGACTTAGTGAGTTTTGGATAGTAGGAAAGGACACGTTTACAAAACAAATTAAAACCCGACCATATATAGATATGGATAAGCTATGAAGACTTACAGCTCAAGGAAAGGATATTCCAAGGAATCAATACAATTATCATGAAAGGATAAGGAGTTGATTTTGTTATGGATTAGCTGGCACATGCATGCTAAGGACACTCAATTAGGGAAACACATGATGACATTTGGCATGTTCTTGGGTAGTGGTAGGGAAATCATGAAATATTCCTTCAGGCTTTCTCATGTAATGATGAGTGGTTAAGAGGAGATTCCTTGAGAGTTCCTCATATGTATGGTTTTACGAGAGAGGTTTTAAGAGAGAGGTGTGTGTGCGAGTATGGGAGAAAGAGAGGAAGATAGTTAGTAAAAATGTGTAATGTGTGATGGTGAGCTCTATAATGTGTCAAAGCTCTACTACTATAAATATCTTCATACATGGAACTCTTTTGATGTAATCTTGGCTATTGTACTTTGGCTAATGAATATAATGAAGTGATTCTGAAGCACTTATGTGATGGATCTTGATCTATACATTTCCTTTTATGTTCATGGGTGTATTACTAGTTTTCTTGATGATAATCATGATTTAGTTCTACTTCCATTGTAATATGATCATGTTATCCTATGTTCTAGTGCATTAGATTAGGAGTTAGTGCTTAAATCTAGTTTTCAAGAATGGGTGTGTTCATTCTCTGTTTTTGCAACACCCCCTTATTAAGGAAGAAAATTCTCATGAATCTCACATAAATGATGGGCTCGGTGCCTATGCGTGCCTCTGGGAGCTTCCATACCAGTCGAGATGATGTGCCATAGCACTTGGGGTTGATTGATGAAGAAAAAGGTAAATAGAGACTACATTTTGTTCCGTTGTTTTGAGAGTGATGTGTGATGACATAGTGGCTGACCTTGTAAATCATCAAGACCTAGCTTAAAATCATGGAGGATGAGTTTTCTCAGAGGTTTAGTACTAGATCTGAGTTTGATGCACGAAAATGGGTGCAGGAGAAACTGTCTCACGAAATCTATGAGACATTATTATGATATTTCCTAGTAGATTTGTATGAATGGATCTCACCAAATGTATCAAGGACAAGTTGTTACTATAGACCTCATGTTTGGACCCAAAAGGAATATCAGTGGTTGCATGATGTCGATTTGACCAGACCCAATTTTTTTATCACTAGTGGAGTAGAGTGTTGACTAGTTATACCATGGAAAATGTTATTTCTATGTATTCTTACCCGAGATATTACTAATTTTTAATTCTTTAGAGATCCTAGAGGATCATTATTACATGATATTCCATTGGATATCAAGATCATGGTCATTACGTTGAGTTTGGAAGCCTTTCCCATGGCTAGCTAAACTCCTGCTAGGTGCGGGCATGGAAGCTGACGTGGTAGAGGATGACAAACCTTGTGGAAGAAATGGAGAGAGAGGAGAGGTGGCTCAAGTATAATGAAGCTCAGGAGATGGAGTTGGTAAGAAAACATGAAGTTACATGAGTGATGGTTGTATAAAGGCTGATGTTATGGAAAGGATTTGAGGTTCACACAAAGGACTTGGAACCCAAGCAATTTGAGCTACCCCATCTTGACAAGCACGAGAGAGAAAGCCCCTCGACTTCTGGAGAGGTATCTTCATATGAAGAAAGGAGGAGATCCATAGGCACACATCTTAACCCACATGGTAACCACACCCTTGCACTTAGTTTTCTAGTTGATGAGATAATTTTTGATAATCCATTTTGTATCAATATTAGTAGTCGAGTGACACCTAGGAGGTATAATTTTTCATTTGGTACATCTATGGCTACATAGTCATTTCCTATGTTTGGAGGTATTTTTTCATACAAAACATTTGGGAAAGATCTAAGTTAACCAAGTTTGGGTATCACGTCTGAAGTTGGCATGAGAAACACATATGGGAGTGGTTCAGTATCACTAAAAGTTTTTGCATAGTTTAGCACAACGGTGGGGACACAAGACACCAAAGCACTTCGGGCCCTTTACTTACTATGGGAGTAGGATCTCGGTAGATCTGAAGGAATAGGAGTAAGTGGGTCTAGTGGGTCTAGTGGTGGAGGAAACACCAAAGGGAATCAAGGTCTTGGATCTGAAGACAAGGTCCACAACACCATCAATAGGTGTTTTATGATATGTCCTCAACTTACGATTACAAGGGCATTGAGGATGGTGAAGAACATATACACAAGTGTGAGTTACTTGTGAAGGGAATTACTTGTGCTAGAATGGAAAGTAAGTTAGTTTGCAACCACATTACAAGGACGCACGCATAGCTAGTACAGGAAGTATGACCCACACCAGACAGTGGTGGATTACATTGCGTTGTGTAATGCCTTTTTGGCGGAGTTCCACATACCTGAGTTTGAATAGAAAAACATCGGTGCATTAAAGGAGATTCAACAAGGAATGAAAAAGAGTGTGCAAGAGTATGACACACATTTCAAGACTCTCCTATCTAAGTTATCTTATGATAGTCACCCTTCACAAAGCATGCTCAGTGGTACATCGGAGGATTAATCACACCGTTTAGGAGGGTGGTTTCATAGAAGACTTTCATAGATCCACACGAGGCCTTGAAGGCTGCCTTACACACTGAGGTAGTAGGAAGTGTTGATACAAGAATTAGTCTATTCCTAGAAGCCCAAATTATTGTAATGGCTAATCAGTTAGAGAAATTATATATGAACTCGACTCATGAGACTCGCACCGATTTATGGTGTACGTATTGTGAAGTAGAGGGTCATACAAAGGAAAATTGAACGTGAAGATCAGTTCACGTTATAATAGTGGACAATGAGATTTTCCATGGAGATCATGATGCAAGTAGGTTTCCACTTTGCTACTATACGTGATCCATAAGAATGTGTCTTGCTATTGCAAAATATGCACCTCTACTACTCATGACACCAAGTATTGTAGATTGATTTACCAAATACATGATGCCTTTGATATTGGTGTGTGTACGTAACACCTTGTCAAACTGTTATATTCCTCTTTTACATTGCAAGCATTGACATGTAATTTTTAGGACAAGTGTATGCTTCATGGTTGTTGAAAAATCATGCTTGCCATGGATAAATCATTTCTAATATTTTATTGTAGGGCTAATCTGTTGTTGCAATAATCTATTTCACTTCTTATGAGTAAATTATAATCTGGTCAGAATGGTTGCAAACTTATCCTTTGCAATTGGACTCATCCTTGGATCAATTCCATTGATCCAAGGTATGTTTTAAATCTTCTTATCTAAATTGAATGAAAAACTGACATTCATTGATTAAGAGACTTAATGGACTGAACTTGTGGTTGTTGCAAATTCCTATTATCTTGATCTCTTCTTGATTGACCCTTGCAGGGTGCTTAATGACATTAAGGGAAGTAGAAACCTACTTCAGGATTCTGAAGAAAGTGAGAATATAAACTTGTCCTATATCTATTAAGGTCTATCCTAATGGATTCAAGACTTAGGTGATTTACCTAACTCTTTCTATGCCACTCTACGTGGGATGACATCCTAACCTAAGTTGTTAACACTAAGTTAATATAAAAGGGAAATAACCTAAGGGATGCTAAGTTATTTCTAACCTATTGTATTTGGTTAAACTAAGACCTAACCTAAGGTGACAATCTATTGTTTGAAGGTTATATCCTAAGGTTATATATTTTAAATTAACCTAAGATCTAACCTAAGAAAATTCTATCTATCCTAAACTAATGTGATATGAAAGGGAACCTATGGATCATTGGCAAGTGGGAGCTAAGCGGTGGTTCCTAGGCTATTAATGAGATATGATTTTTCTATTTATAAGGGAAGAGTCTTTGCAAGACTTGGTAATTACATGGAAATTTAGAGGAACCTATGTGGATGCATCACTAAGTTTGGAAATGCAAGTGGAAGTTAAAACTAGTCTCCCCAACATTGGATGGTGGTGGCAAGGAGAGAAGGGAAGGAATATGCAAATTAATGGCATTAATTCACCTCGGTTTTGGCAAGCAAGTTGTCTTGGAAGGCATGTTGATGGATTTGTTGGGGGTTGTTTTGCTTTGCATGCTTCACAATTTTTGCTCTACATGGAGCTATCTAGTTTTTTGAACCAGCAGTTTGATCTACACTTAGTGGCTATTTTTGAATTCTCTAATCTATTTTTGGTTCGAGGAATGTATAAGAGGCATTGTGGAAAAATATTATTGTTGTTTGATCTTTCTTGGAGAAGAAGGGTGCTAGAAACTTGGTTGGAAGTCTTCTTCAAATCGGAAGAGGCACTATCGGGCATGATAGTCTTTACCCATTAATATTTCTTGATTTCTTCTAAATGATTCATTAAAAAAACTTTTCTCACTTTGGATATATATTTTTGCATGATGTATCTGGTTATTTACTTTCTTATTTTCTTGAAATTTATGTGGGTTTGGAATACGAATCCTTGGTTGTTAGATGGTAGTTCTTATGAGCTTTATCTGTACTAGTTCTTGGTGGTATTCAAATGAAATTGATTTTAATAGCTATGTTACTTCTATTCAAGTATGTTGTTGTTTGAAGGGGCATGCGTTGCCATATGTTTCATTTTCAACTATCATTAAGAACATTAGTTCGTTGAGTTTGAAGTAGAGTTCCACGGGTGTTCGAATCGGCATTGTTGTTTGTTTGGATATGTATCTCTGTTTAAATTTTGTGTTTTGGGAGTAGTAATACAACTCCTTGGATGTTCTAAGCTTGTGTGAAGCTTCGTGCTTTGTTAAGATATTTTGTTTGGGCCTTGTGATCATTTGGACTGAATAGAACTAAGTATATATTTGAACTCTTGGTTGAGCCTTCGTATTTCGATATTGTACTTATATTTACTTCCCATGTTGAACTAAGTATTTGAGTCATGAGTTTTGCTTTGTAATTTACTCGGAGATAAGGTTTTATTCTTAATTATGGAGTGTGAATACTAGAATCACATTGGAATGTTGTGTTGTGAGATCCAGTGTTAGAGTTTGGAAAAATATGAGCTTATGTTCGAAGTCATATTCGACATTGTATACGTATTTTAATTTTGTATGTTATGGATCTATGTGGGATTTGATATGTTTACTTGTTTCACGAGTGGGTTTTGGTTTGTTTGATTTTGTAAATCTTTAATCTCTTTAATACACTCTAGCTAAAGGGACCTTGGAATTTTTGTATTGGTCGATGTAGTGAGTATCTTCTTTTCGAATCCTCCTTTGTCTTGTTTCTTGTGCAAGAATTGTTGTATTACTTCTATCTTTCAGGCCACATGGTGTTATTGAATATGACAAGGTGTGTGAGTTCAAAGTAAAACCTCTCCCTCTCTTCTTTGAGTGAATCTTGTGTCATGTAGGGAGCTTGGCTATTTAATTCTCATGAATTAATGGACTGGAACTGTAATCTATTTTGGGACAGTCGTATTGATTGTAGAGGTTTATGGAATGTATTATTTAATTCCTTTTTGTCTTTGATGTTGAGAAAATTATTACCTGTCATAAGATTTTAATGGAACTCAAGGGGCTTGTGGTGATTCTATTTAGTCGCGTGGAGGAAGTTGGGGACAGTATTTGTCTTGAATAGTTTGTGTTTTTCCCTACTCTCTTCAGATATTTCATCTGATTTGTGGGTTTTAATTGAATGATGAATTTAACCCTATTTTCTATGTGTGTCATTTGAAGGGAATACGGTATCCCTTTCCTGAATGCTTGGGAAATTCAGTCCTTAGGACTATGAGTTTCATCGACCCTTGTCTATCTTGTCCGGCTGCATATTTCTATTCCTTGTTGATTTCTTTAAATGAACATCCGGGTTTTAGATATGGAAGTGAATCAAACCTCTTGAGTAATGTATGTTGTTTATAAATGATATCTTTTGTGAATTTCGTTTGAGATTGAAATTGGATTTGAGCTTGGTGAATGAGAATAGGTAAGTAGTTGTAAGTTTTGTGATGAATGTTGGTAATGTGCATCCTTTGATTGTGCATTCTGTTTGAGTTCTCTTTTGGGAACTAGCTAGATAATTTCTAATTTTGTATTTAATAAAGGATTTCATGTCATATTATAAATGAGATGAAATATGGATTAGGTCCTTTTTGGTTTGAGATCCTTTTATGTTGAATATTAAGTTCATTGATTGAACTTCTCATTATTTTATTCTATTTTAAGATGGAAATTTTCTAGTGGATTGGTTAAGGGATTTAATTACCAAATTATAGCTTAGATTTGTAAAGCGATCCCAGTTTCGGACCTTTGCATTATATCTACTAGCAGATAGAAGTTGTAAGGCTTTCTTTTAGACTATTTTTAATCTGTTTGGAATTGAATTGGGATTCTTGTATTTTTAGCCTCTTTATGTAAGGACTCCTTATTTTGTCATCTTTGGACTAAGGCGGTGATGTGTGTTCTAAACTTGATTCTTTCCTTGAGATAAGTTATATACGAGAAATAAATATGTATTGACTCTCTTCTTTATCTATATGGAAAGATGAAGCATACTAATATGAGATAAGTTGTAACTAACTCCTTTGTTGCTTGGAAAAGTTAAATGTGTTTTTCTATTCTTATGAATTTATGAAATAATGGAAGGACAAGACTTGTTGATCTGTTTAAAAGTAATTGATAAGATCAATTAAGTCTTGTGATATAATTCTATTGTTGCATATTTTAATATGTTCTTTTCTTAAAAGTAAATATCAGATTTTCTTAAGCTGTACTTATTTTTAGATGTTATTACTTATGATTAATTATATGTTGTATATTAATTGTTTCATTCAAGCAAAGTTGTTTAATGAAACAATTAGTGGAATACACATTACTTTAATGCTTAGTGCTTATCATGCTCATTTCATTGAAATGACTCGTGCTAGCAATTTTGTAGATGGACATGGTAAGTGATAAAAGAATACAAGAAATTTCATGTTGTATTGGCTTATTTAATCTTAGATCTTATGTAAAGAGTTTCAATTCATTCTTCAATTGTATAAAAAAAAATTGTATTCTTTTGGAATGGAGGTTTTTGTTATGCAACATGCTTGAATGCATAGTCTTGTAAAGGTTTAGTTTTATAATGATGAATTGAAATTCGAGATTTACTTGTATTTGTTGTGTAAATTATCTTGTATTTATAAAGAATATGGATATCCTATCTTGATGGTATTTTTCATATCTTTTATATGCTAAAATTGGATAAACTTGATTAGCTGGATAAAGGGAATTAGTTTAGTTTCCCTTATTTAGATGTAGCTTGTTAAGTTGCATAAGATAACGAATTCATCTAAACAATTCTAACCTAGTAAATGAATGTGTTATGGATATGCGGTAAAATAATAGAAATTGAGAAAGATAATAAGGGAATGACAAACCACGACACTTAAGCATGTAGAGGAAGATTCCTCCTCGCTTGAGGAAATATAATCTAAAGAATGGTGATATGATTATTAATCGTTAGACCTCATTTCCTATAAATTATATTGCTAGTTTAACCTATTTGGTTGCTACACCTTCTTGAATGGTTAAGTTACATTTAATGGAACTTATGATATTGCTGACATGTCCTTTGGATATCTATTGTTAAGCCAATTAAAACAAACCTAAAAAGTGATCATAAGTTAAGGAAGTTTTTAATGACTAAATGAATCAAATTTAGAAAATAACTTATGGAATGTTGGATTAGGGTTTGGTATGGTTTTTGTAATCGGTGTAATAATCAAAATTAATAATGTATTAATAACCTCCTTGGGGTATGCACATCTTGATGAGGCAGTTTGCTATAGGATCTTATAACATAGCAACTACAGGACTGTACCTTCAAGAAGACAAGGGACTTCTCAAGGTTACAGCGTTATAGTTGACATGTGGCAACCCCTTTCTGCATTGATAATATAGATCTACACACAAATAAGGACTTGAACTTAGTTTCATTAGTGAAAATTCACAAAGACCCCCAAAATGACATATGGATCTACTTTTCTAAGGAAATGTCATTTGGTGTGAATGCACAACATTGAGCTTTCCTAAAGTGTGGGACCTTTACAAATGGGGAAATATCTCCGAGAGAAGGTTTGTTCCTCTTCCTAAACTACTTGCCACAAGCTATTACAAAGTGCGGGAAAACTAATCTAATCCTAATCTAACTTCCTAGGAGATAGGGAGAGAAGGAGAACAAGGAAAAACATAGCCTACACTAAAATGGTGATACACCAGAGAAGGAAAATGTTGAACATCTATCAAAACTGCCATGGAACAAGAAGAGGTGAGTAATGGAAAGGATGGACAATTCCATCACAAAACCAAGGATAGATTTCACACAAAAATGTTCCAAACCTCCATGAACATAGTTCCAAAACCTATAATGAACATCTAAACATGTACGATACCTGCAATGAAGAGAGGCAAGAAGAAGACAAGCAATAACGATAAAGGATGGACAAATGCATCGAAAAACACACATTTTTGTTACTCCGAGAAGTTTGCACAAAACATCATTTCACTGGTAAGAGGTGAAAGACACCATTAAAAAGTAGGGGAGAGGAGGTTCAAACTCTATTTTCAACCTTGGGAAGAAAATATGGGAGGCGAGCAGAAAGAATGAACAACCTATTATAAATGAGCCAAAACTGGCTTTTAACCATGAACAAAATGAAAGAAATGTGGAAAACGTAGGAAAATCAATTTGAAACTCCAACCACCAAAATATCCCTTCAATGTCACCTGCAAACTGATGGGCTTCATGGATAAACCTATATGCCAAAGTACATTACTCTACAGAGCAAGAAAGAGGCCCATAATTCATTAATTTTGGTGGTTAGGGGTATTTTCTGTGTTTTTTACATGCCGAGACTTTTCCCATTTTTCTCCTATAAATATCCATCAAAAATCAAAATTAAACCCTCCATCGTGTAGAGGACTTCACAAACTTTCCAATTATATAAAGAACGTGAAAATCTGAGCTCAGGATCAAAAGTCCCCTCTAAAAATTTAGGGAAATATGGCAGTTTTAGGGAAAAATGGGAACTTTTAAACAAAATTCGTGTTAGTGGGCTGAAACTTGAAAATTTTCCTATTTCTTGAATTTGGGAAAAATTCCCAAAAATTCTCCGCGCCTCACCACTCCACTGCCATGTGGCATCACCTGGTTTGTTGATGGAATTGTGGGTTTAAACTTTTCCTTTCTCTTTTTGATTTCTCATTGGAAAAATTTCCCAAAATTTCCCCATGCCCCACTCTTTCGGTGACATGTGTCGGCTTCTTGTTTAGCCAGCAGGCTTCAAAACACATTTAGCCCTCTTTTCCCGTCAAGGGAAAATTTTCCAACAATACCCCGCTAGCTTGAGCTCCTTGCTGATGTGGACACATGGGGCTTTTTCATCACTTGGTAGGCATGCACCTGTATTTTTTTCTTTTGCGCCCTTTGCAACTTTGGAAAAATTACTTAAAACCTTCCACCACCCCAACTCCCACTACTAATAGGACACGTGGTGATACCTCATTGAATGCAGGGGCCTTCAGAAATTTTATCCATCCTCCCATGGGCCTGTGGGCTGATTTTTTCCTTTTTTCCTCTGCCAAACGTCTTTGCAAATTTTCAAACTTCACTCCACTTTGGCACAACCTTTGATGCCATGTGGCACCATTTCATTAGATGCGGGCTGTCGAGGGAAAATTTTCCCAAAAATCTTCATCCACCATAACTTACAAAATATTTGGAGTTAGGAGGACTTCTTTACCTTTACGGAAAGGGAAAGAATTCTCCATCTGATGAATCCATTTCCCGAATCCTTTGAGTTCTCTAAATGTTTTAAAATTGAATTTGAAGCACAAGGAAGGAAATAATGAAGGCAAGTTATCCAAAATAAGCGGGGCTCATTTTGGATAATAATTTTGGTGACTCGGAGGAGTCATCTTCCTATTAGATGAATGATCGGTGGCCTTTGAAGCATCCATTGGGCATGGAGTTAAGCACGATAACCAATTCTGATATGAACTATGAAAATCGACCTTTGAGCCACTTGAAACCCATTTGAACTTGGAGTTGATCTTCACCAAAATTCCATTGAAATGTAATGTGAAAGAGCAACCAAAACAACACCAAAAAAATATGTACAAATTGAAAATCATACATGCTCCAAATGGAACATGAAAAGTGTTCAATAGAACTTCTTCTATTGAAAGCAAACCTACCTACTCTACTCTAACTGGAAGTAAAGGTAAGCTAAACAAAGCTGTTATCCAAAATGTGCCCCGCTCATTTTGTGGCTAACTCCTCTCATTCTTCCCTCTCTTGTGCCTCGGTTAAAAATTTTGCTTTCTAGGCACTCAAAACCTTCCGGAAATGGCACCATTGGATAGAGCTCTTTCTCAACTTTCCAGAAAGGTAAAGTTTTCCTCCTAACTCCATGTATTTTTCAAGTTATGGCTCGGAGGAGTTTTTGTGGGAAATTTTGCCCTAGAGGCCCGTAGCCAATCAGAACTTGCCACGTGTCCAAGCCAAAAATATCAAAGCAACCCGATTTGGCCCTGTTTTTCCCTAAAACTTCAAATCACCATATCTTTCGATCCAGAGCTCAGTTTTTCACGTTATTTATATCAATGGAAATCTGGTGAAATTCTCTATAAGATTCCGAGGTCAATTTTGCATTTTGGTGGAGTTTGGAGAGAGAAAATCAAAAAACAATTCTGGCACGTGGTCATGAACAGAAATGATGTTTCAACCATCGATTTTAATGAAGAATGGCTCGCATTCTCTCCCAAAGATGGTTAAAAATGTTAGGGAATGGGTCCGTGTCGCCCATGTTGTTTTGATGGAATTTTGGTCAATGGTTGAATCCCTTCCATGTTTTCCCATGTTTCTCTCTCCTGGGCTCGTCCCTTACACTGTAAAAGCCAAATTTGGCTCATTTTTCAAAGGGTTGAACATTTTTGTGTATGGCAAGCTCCCTTTTTCACCTTGGAAGTGATTTAGTGGAATAACAGACCTTTTCTAGAAACTGCAACTATATTTTTCCTTTCAGGTGTTTGAATGCAAGTGATTTTGATGTTAAAATAACAATACAGGCCCTGTGATTAGTTTTTATCCTCTGCTGGTGTTGTTTGCCTAATTTCTAACACTTCATTACAGCTATCAGTTTGTGCATGTTGTTTTTGTTGCATTTTATGAATTGTGTCAATTTGTAGAAGTAAAAAATGCTCACCACTCCTTTGGTGCATCACCTATTAGCATTAGTTTTTTTTTTTTTTTTTTGCATTCTCTATCTCTGTCTCCTTGTTATTTAGAGTAGATTTAGGATTTTAAATCTTTGCAATTGAGGAAGTGAAATAGCTGATCAGAGGAGTTGAGGAACTAGCCTCTAATCTAGAGATTCCTCTTCCATTTTACAAGTCCCACACTTGGGAAGAGGATTCAATGTTGTGCAATCACACTGGATGCATAGGGTGATCAAACTAGAAATTTGATCAACATCCAGGGGGTGCTGCTGATTTGCCACAATAGTTTTGGCATGCCCGGTGGGACCTTAGAGGTATTCCACTTTATCTTTGATAGGTTGGTGTGTTCCTGTTAAAGATTCAACCTTTTGGAGGCACTTTCAAAAGCACATCTGGCGACTCCATCTGGTAAACAACTCATTCTCTAAGTTGTAGACCTGTTTTCCATTCATTTCCATCCATTCTTCTTTCCATCATTTTCATTCTTTTCCATTCCATGAAGTTGTGCAATCATGACTTCATTTCCATCATGGAATTCACATTTACAACAGCAGTTTATCACACCTCCAACATGTTTTACAAATCCTCCAAATCAGCATTTTGATCAAATTCAAAATCAGCATGTCTACCCATATGAGCAGCAGTGCCAAAGTCAGTTTGGATATGAAGCATGTCAAGCACAAGGGTATGCTGGTTGTGAGGGAAGTCAAGAAGAAAATGCAGATCTGCTGGAACAAATCCAAAAGATGGAGGTGAAGATGGTGCAATCAAGAGCAACAGCTCAAATGAAAGCTTTCAGAATTGGTTATAGGACTCCTTGTCCATGGGGAGGCCCTTTTCCAAGACACTTCAGCCCTCAGGAGAAGCTGGACTTCATGATGAAGATGCTGCCCCAACTTGCACAATGGACAGCAGAAATAGAGGCCTATACACTTGGTGTTGAACAACCTTGTCAATGGGTAAGTTCTACACCATCATCTAGTTTTTCTCTTCCCATTACTCAAGCAGCATCATCTCATTTGGAATTTCAAATTCTAAATCTAGTCAATGCTGCCCCAGGAGTTAATTCCATTTCTCCATTCCCTAGTCTTCCACCACATCTCAATTCTTCCTTCCCCTTTCCTTCCAAACAGTCATCCCCTCCACAAAAGCTAACAGAAATACCCTCTCCTCCAAAGAAACAAGAGTTTCTACCTCCTCCACCACCATGAAAAATTGCAAAATCAATTGAGTTACAATCCACTTCTCCTCTTGCATTCCCAAATCCATGTTGGGAGGATAAAAATCAGAATTCTAGTCAAGGAAAACAATAGCAAAAAGAAAAGCCAAAAAAGGATGAAGAAATTTGAAGTTTCAAGAGTTGGGCTCTTAAATTTGGGATGACAAAGATCCCCTTGATGGTTAAGCCTTTATAAGAGGTTGGAGTTGGAAAACAAATGGTGGTTAGGACTGAATTTGTTGTAGCAGGAGAAGAGCAAAAGAAGAAGCGATTAGCAATCAGTTTTCTCAGAAAGTAGTGTCCATGTTAGCATTCTATTCGAAGAGAATGCTGATTCAATTCAAGTTGCACAATCAGCCATGGAGGAAGAAAGCTTTGAAGAAGATCCTATAGTCCCAACGTGTCCTCTAGAGCAGCAGATCGAAGTGTTTGACTTAACGAACTTCATGCTAGAGGAAGAGTTCTATCAAGAACGCGATTGTTTTTAAGTAGTAGAAGAGGGAGAAGCTGCTCCAAATCCAAAAGAAGAGGAGCACATTCTAGTTGTGGAGGAGAAAATTGCAGATCCAAGGGCTTTGAGCGCAAAGCAGGCTACAAGAGAACCTTCAATTCTTCTTTCTACTTCATCTCTCTCGAGTTCTAGTGCTAAAGAAGAGTTTTATCCCTCAAGCTCAATGTTGTAGGATGAAAGAAACCATGATGATCAAGTTACAGATCAAGAGGATACCATGGAGGAAGTTGAGCATTTACAGCAGGACAACAATGAGGTAGTTTATCTGTCAGATTTGGAGGACTATTTTGATGAAGAAGAACTGGTTGAGTTCCTACCATTCTCTCTTTCATCATCCACGTTCCAAACACCTGAGCCTACTATCATGAAGGAGAGCACCCATTTGCAGTAGCTTGCATCTTATAGCAGCTCTTTGGAACCAAGATTGGAAGATTTTAATCTTTCATGTCCTTCATTGGAGGAAGAGAAAGGGCAAAAAGGTTCTACCTTTACTTCTACACCATCCATTCAAAAGGGTTTACAAGAGAACTCCATTCTTGGAGTTGAAAATCAGGGCAATGGGTATACTCAAAGGACCATACCTTTCCCAATCAGGTATTTGGCTTCATTGGAACCAAAGGAGAAGTCACAATCAGTCATGCTTGCTCCTAAGCATGAGGATGAGCTACAAAGAACCAAGGATCAGCTGTCATACCTCTCCAATCCAAATGTAGAACAACTAAAAGAGGTATTGAATTTGCCTTCACCTGATACCTTGATGATTTGGGTGGAAGACCAGCTTCTTGTTGATTTTCCATTCATCCAATCAGCCATGTTCAATGCCAAATCAGTTGCATGGTTGCCAATTTTGAAGAAAGGAAGCTATTTTACACAACCAGTTGTAGGGTTTGTTTAGCCCACTTTTGCTTCCAGTTAGAGTAGGATAGGTAGTTTTTCTTTCAGTAAAAGAAGTGCTTGTGCACACTCTGCATGTTCCATTTTGGAGCATGTATGACCCTTTAGTTTTGTACATAGTTTTTGTGGTGCTAGTTTTCTCTTGCACGCTATTTCAAAAGGGTTTCCAAGTAGCTCGAGAGAGGAGGTTTTCAAAGTTTAGATCAGTTTGCGAGCTACAACTCATGACTCCATGCCCAATGGATGCTTCAGCAACTGGTAACTTCATCCAACAGAAGATGACCCCTCTGAGTTGCCAAAATTGTTATCCAAAATGTGCCCCTTGCTCATTTTGTGGCTAACTCCTCTCATTCTTCCCTCTCTTGTGCCTCAGTCACAAAATTTTTCTTTTTAGGCACTCAAAACCTTCTAGAAATGGCACCATTTGATAGAGCTCTTTCTCGGCTTTCTAGAAAGGTAAATTTTTCCTCCTAACTCCATGTATTTTCAAAGCAACCCGATTTGGCCTGTTTTGCCCTAAAACTTCAAATCGCCATATCTTTCGATCCAGAGCTTGGTTTTTCACGTTCTTTAATATCAATGGAAAGCTGGTGAAATTCTCTACAATATTTTTTGGTCAATTTTGCATTTTAGTGGAGTTTGGAGAGAGAAAATAAAAAAACACTTCTGGCACGTGGTCATGAATAGAAATGATGTTTTAACCACTTGATTTTAATGAAGAATGGCTGCATTCTCTCCCAAAGATGGTTAAAAATGTCAGGGAATGGGTCTGTCAGGTCGCTCATGTTGTTTTGATGGCATTTTGGTCAATGGTTGAATCCCTTCCACGTTTTCCCACATTTCTCTCTCCTGGGCTCGTCCCTTGCACTGTAAAAGACAAATTTGGCTCATTTTTCAAAGGGTTGAACATTTTTTGTGTATGGCAAGCTCCCTTTTTCACCTTGGAAGTGATTTAGTGGAATAACAAACCTTTTCTAGAAACTGCAACTGTATTTTTGCCTTTCAGGTGTTTGAATGCAAGTGATTTTGATGTTAAAATAACAATACAGGCCCTGTGATTAGTTTTTATCCTCTGCTGGTGTTGTTTTCCTAATTTCTAACACTTCATTACAGCTATCAGTTTGTGCATGTTGTTTTTGTTGCATTTTATGAACTGTGTCAATTTGCAGAAGTAAAAAATGCTCACCACTCCTTTGGTGCATCACCTATTAGCATTAGTTTTTTTTTTTTTTTTGCATTCTCTATCTCTGTCTCCTTGGAATTTAGAGTAGATTTAGGAGTTTAAACCTCTACAATTGTGCAAGTGAAATAGCTAATCAGAGGAGTTGAGGAACCAGCCTCTAATCTGGAGATTCCTCTTCCATTTTGCAAGTCCCACACTTGGGAAGAGGATTCAATGTTGTGCAATCACACTAGATGCATAGGGTGATCACACTAGAAATCTGATTAACATCCGGGGGTGTCTTTGCTGATTTGCCACAACACAAACCTTGCAACTAGTTGTGTAAAATAGCTTCCTTTCTTCAAAATGGGTAGTCATGAAATTGATTTGGAGTTGAGAATGGCTGCTTGGATGGGTGAAAAATAAACAAGAAGTTGGTCTTCTACCCAAATCACCAAGGTGTCAACTAAAAACAAATCTAATACCTCCTTTAGTTTCTTTGCATTTGGATTTAAGAGGTATGACAGCTAATCCTTGGTACTTTGTAGCTCATCCTCATGCTTAGAAGCAAAGCACAATTGGTTTTGGCTTCTCCTTTGGCTCTAATGAATCCAAATACCTTATTGGGCAAGGTCTAATCCATTTTATATGCCCATAGCTCTGATTTTTAACTCCAAAAATGGAGTCCTCTTGTAGACCTTCTTGAATGGATGGTGTGGAAGAAGTGATGAAGTTCTCCTACTCTTTCTCTCCCTCTTCCAGTGAAGAACATGGAAGATTAAAATCTTCCAATCTTGGCTCCAAAAGGCTACTATAAGATGCGGGATGCTACAATTGAAATTTCTCCTTCATGGCAGTAGGTTCTTATGTTTGGAAGGTAGATGATGGAGGAGAAAATGATGTGATTTCAACCAGTTCTACTCTATCAAAACAGTCCTCCAAATCTAACAGATAAAATGCCTCATTGTTGTCCTGCTGCAAATGCTCAACCTCCTCCATGGTGTTATTTTGATTTATAAATTGATCACCATGTTTATCTTCATTCTCAAAGGTGAAGTTTGAAAAATCAAACTCCTCTTCAACGTTGGAGCTTGAAGCTTCTTCTATAGCCTGTTTTGTACTCAAAGCTTTTGGATCTGAATTTTTCTCTTCCATAGCTGGAATGTGCTCCTCTTCTTTTGGATTTGGAGCAGCTTCTCCTTCCTCTGCTTCTTGAAGACAATCTTTCTCTTGATTGAACTCTTCCTCTAGCATGAAGTTTGTCAAGTCAAACTCTTCAATCTGCTGCTCTAGAGGACAAGTTGGGGCTGCAAGATCTCTTTTAGAGATTTCCTCTTCCATTGCTAATTGGGAAACTTCTATTAGATCGAGTATCTTCTTCCAAAGAGAGTGCCAACATGGACACTACACTCTGAGCAACTTGATGACTGATCTTCTTCCTTCTCTGTTGCTATAAAACCAGCCTTGGCCACCACTTGTTCTTTAACTTTTACCTCCTCTGTAGGCTTAACCAGCAAGGGGATCTTTGTAATCCCAAATTTTGCAGCCCAACTCTTTAAGTTTTTTGTTATGTTTTCTCTGTTGGGCTCCACTTCTTGTTGTCCTTGACTAGTATCTTGATTATCTTCCCAACATGGATTTGGGAATGGAAGAGGAGGGGTGGGTTGGAGTTCAATTGATTTTGAAATTTTTTGTGGTGGTGGAGGAGGTAGAAACTCTTGTTCCCTATGAGTGGAAGGTATTTATTTTAGCTCTTGTGGAGGGGATGACTATTTGGAAGGGAAAAGGATAGAATAATTGAAATGGGGTAGAAGACTAGGAGATGGATAAATGGAATCAACACTTGGGGCTGCATGGGCTGGATTTGGAATTTGGCATTCAAAATGAGATAGTCTTTGAGGAACGGAAAGAGAAAAACTAGATGACAGTGTAGAAATTACCCATTGAAAAGGTTTCTCAAGACCAAGTTTATAGGCCTCTATCTCTAGTGTCCATTGTGCAAGTTGGGGCAACATCTCAATCATGATGTCCAACTTCTCCCGATGGCTATAATGTCTTGGAAAAGGGCCTCCCCATGGACAGGGTGCTTTGAAACCAATCTAAAATTTCTTTTCATTCCATGATGGAAATGAAGTCATGATTACACAACTTCATGGAATGAAAGAAGATGGAAGAGATGGAAAGAAGAATAAATGGAAATGAATGGAAAAAAGGTCTGTAACTCATATAATGAGTTGTTTACCAGATGGAGTCACCAGATGTGCTTTTGAATATTCCTCCAAAGGATTAATCTTTAATAGGAACACACCAACTTGTCAAAAATAAAGTGGAAGACCTCTAAGGTCCCACAGGGCATGCCAAAAATGTTAGTGCAAATTCACAGCACCCCCAAAATGACCTATGGATCTACTTTTCTAAGGAAATGTCATTTGGTATTAATTCATAACATTAATCTTTCCCAAAGTGTGGGACCTTTGCAAATGGGGAAAGCTCTCTAGAGAAGGTTGGTTCCTCTTCCTAAACTACCTGGCACAAGCTATTCTAGTGCAGGAAAGCTAATCTAATCCTAATATAAATTCTAAGGAGATAGGGAGAGAAAGAGAACAAGGAAAAATAGAGCTTGAACTAAAACGGTGATACATCCGAGAAGGAAAATGTTGAACATATATCAAAGCGCCAGGAACAAGAAGAGGTGAGCAATGAAAAGGATGGACAAGTGCATCACAAAACCAAGGATATATTTAACAAAAATGTTCCAAAACTCCATGAACACAGTTCCAAAACCTACAATGAACATCCAAACATGCACAAATACTTACAATGAAGAGAGGTAAGAAGAAAATAAGAAAAAATGAGCAAGGATGGAAAAATGCATCAAAAAACATGTTTTTGTCGCTCTAGAAGTTTGCACAATACATCATTTCACCGGTAAGAGGTAAAAAATTCCATTACAAAATAGGGGAGGAGGTTCAAACTCCATTTTCAACCTTGGGGAAGAAAATAAGGGAGGGCAGAGCAGAAAGAATGAACAACCTTTTACAAATGAGCCAAAACTAGCTTTTAACCATCGAACAGAATGAAAGAAATGTGGAAAACACAAGAAAATCAATTTAAAACTCCAACCACTGACAAATCCCTTCAATATTTCCTAAAAAGTGATGGGCTTCATGGACAAACCCATACGCCAAAGTACATTGCTCTGCAGAGCAAGAAAGAGGCCCATACTTCATTAATTTTGGTGGTTGGGGGCATTTTCTGTGTTTTTACATGCCAGTGACATTTTCACTTTTTCTCCTTAAATATCCATCAAAAATAAAAAAATAAACCCTCCATTGTGTAGAGTATTTGACAAGCTTTCCAATGATATAAATAACATGAAAATCTGAGCTTGGGATCGAAAGTTATGCCCATCTGAAGATTGAGGGAAAAAATGATAATTTTAGGGAAAAATTCGGGTTGGCGAGGCCAAAACATGAAAAATTTCCTCTTTTTTGAATTTTGGAAAAATTCCCAAAAATTCTCCATGTCCCACTGCTCCACTACCATGTGGCATTGTCTAGTTCACTGATGGAATTGTGGGCTCAAAATTTGCCTTTCTCTTTTTGATTTCTCATTGTGAAAATTTCCCAAAATTTCCTTACGCCCCGCTCTCCTGGTGACAAGTGTTGGGTTCTGTTCAGCCGCAGCTTCAAAACACATTTAGCCCTCTTCGCTCATCAAGGGGAAATTTTCCAACAATCCCCTACTGGCTCGAGCTCTGCACTGATGTGGACATGTAGCACTTTTTCATTGCTTAGCGGGGCTGTGCCTCTATTTTTTTCTTTTGTTCCCTTTGCAACTTTGGCAAAATTTCTTAAAAACTTTTTCCGCCTTGACTCCCGCGGCCACAGGACACATGATGCTACCTCATTGAATGCGGGGCCTTTGCAAATTTTCTCAATCCTCTCGTGGGCCAACAAGCTGATTTTTCCCTTTGCGCCTCCGCCAACCTTCTTGGAAAATTTTCCAACTTTGCTCTGTTGGCCCAACATCCACTGCCACATGGCACCATTTCATTAGATGTGGGCTTTTCTAGGGAAAATTTCCCCAAATAACTCCATTGAGCCATAAATTGCAAAATATTTAGAGTTAGGAGGACATATTTACCTTTCTGGAAAGGGGAAAGAATTCTCTATGTGATGAAGCCATTTCCACAAACCTTTCAGTGCTATAAATGTTTAAAAATTGAAGTTGAAGCACAAGGAAGGAAATAATGAAGGCAAGTTAGCCAAATTAAGCGGGGGATCATTTTGGATAATAGTTTCTCTCTAGGTTAAGTTAGTTGCATGTTTAGGATAGGTGGTAGCTTTCAATGGCTCAAGATACCTTGGCACATTTTGTTGACTTAGGTCGTACCGAGTACGCCCATATACCCTAAGACATTGTGAGCATATTCCTATAATAAAATATGTTTCTAACTAGGGCTACGCTTAAACTTTGGACAAGTGGACTGATGGTAGTTAGTAAAGACCATTCTAGATAATAGAAGAGTGAGGTGAAGGATGTATTATGGAATGACGAGTATATCGTCTAGGAATAGTAACATGAACAAGTATGTTGAAAATATTTGTCCAAAGTATTGTAAGCTCACCGGTTGTGTTGTCCTATGTCACCTAGTGTAAAGCAATTTGATGTCGATGAATATTAGTAACAAATATTCAAATAGGTTATTTATACAGATCATTCAGGTACTTGGAATAGGGTAGGAGAACCAATTATACGTAGTATACATAAATTATTCTATACTTAAGTTAACATGAGAGATTGGTTGGTAACCGAGTCATGGAATTGAGAGACCAGTATCATATCAAGTCATTACAGCTGAATATGGTTGTGCTATGAGATTGATTAGCATGGAATGCATGTTCTAAATGATGTTTTATTTAGAATAGAGAACATTAAGTAAAAAAAATTTATCTTTTGTTTCTAAAGTCTTAAAATGGGAATGTTACATCTTGGTATCGTGAGTGAAGGTTATAGCTCTTGGACCTACTGTGTCCATAATTTGATGAAACTTAAATTTTCTTGTAAAAGAAAATGGCTAGAATAAGAGGAAATGTTACAAATAATCCTCCGCCTGAGGAAGGAGCAACAACTACCTGAACTCGATGAGATCCTTACTACCTGCTAGACATAAGAGATCGTTTGGATGTACTTTAACAACAAGTGATGGGAAATGAGGAGGAAGATGATGTTGATAACAATAATCAACCACCTCCAAGGGACAACGCAAATGTAGGTGTTGATAATAACAATGTGAACATACCTGTTCATCCTGAGAACAAAAAGGCGAGGTGGCAACTGAACTCACCAATGATATAAAAGGATAAGTCCACCCAAGTTTGATGGCACAAAATTAGGAGATGGGGATGAGAATTGGCTTAAAGAAATGGAGAAATAATTTGCAATAAGGAATTTCTCAGAAGAAACAAAGGTGATATGGGGAGCATATCAGCTTTCCCATGAAGCATCTTCATGGTGGGACAGCCGTAAGGCTGAGTTAAATATTGATGAAACTAATATCACATGGGATCAATTTAAAGGTTACTTTAGGCAACGTTGGCTACCGCAACTTTACTATGATCAGAAAATGACTGAATTCCAGAACTTAGCTCAAGGAAAGCTAACTATAACTGAGTATTGGGAGCATTTTACAAAACTCCTTAAGTATGTACCTCAGTACCAAACTGATGAGAAGTTCAGGATATAAAAATTCATCATGGAATTGAATCCCATTATAGGAGGAGACATGGATGTTCACATCCCAACCACTATGGAAGGGGTTGTTGAAAAGACCATAAGTTAGGAACAAAAATTAAAGGCAATTTCTACTCATAAGGAGGAAGTAATGAAGAAAATTCCCAACTCCTCTTCATAATCTCTTACACCTAAGAAAGGACCATGGAAGAAATTTGGAATGAAAATTAATTTTTCAACCGATACTAATAAGAAAGAAGCAACAAAAAAGGTTCTTTGTGTGCATGGAACAAATTTTTCAAGAACAATAGTAATAGAAAAAAAGACCTATGGGGGTCAAAATGATAACTCTAGGGCTAACAATAAACCTAAGCCTAGGAAGGGACCTATAGGAGGCTATTATAATTGTGGAAAAGATTATTACGCAAATCAATGCCCTTTAAAAAGAATGATCATAATCAGCGGCACAAGATACATGCTTTGCGGTAGCTAACAAGCGAGGCTAAGAAATAGGCCATGCCCATAGAAATTCCGGGTAAGTTATTTGGTTTACCTATAACTATTATTTTTGATACCGAAGCTCCTGAATGTTTAATTTCTAATAAATTAGCATCAAAACTAAAAGAAAATTTAGAAACATGGATAAAACATAGACTATACAAGTATGGAAACAATGGTATTCGTACAATTAGCATGTGTCTTTTTGGAGCTGTCCTCGATTTACCTAAATTTCCACCGAAGTTGATCTTTATGTTGCACCTTTGGGGTCTTATGATGTAATCATAGGTGTAATTGGTTAGTAGAACATAAGGCTAAAGTGGACTATTTTGAAAAACACATTAGTTGTTTAGATGACTTGCACAAAACAATAGAGATTCAGGGTGTGAAACGTGAAATTTCTATTAGAAAACTATCAGCTATGTAACTTAAAAAGGCCAAAAATAAAGGTTATACCTTATATGTAGTGAAAATTGCAGAAACGACTTAAGAAAATAGTGATGTCATGGAACAATATCCATTGGTTACAAGACTTCAGTGACGTATTTCTGAAATAATTTTCCGGTATTCCGCTCAAAAGGGAGTTTGATTTCACAATAAAGATCAAGTCTAGAACCGAACCGATTTCTAAAGCATTATACCAAATGACTACTACAGAATTATTAGAGCTTAAGGCTCAATTGCAAGAATGGTTGTCTAAAGGTTTGATTAGACCAAGTGTTTCACCTTAGGGAGCACTTGTAATTTTTATGAAAAATAAGGACGGAACACTTTGATTGTGCATTGATTACGAGAATGTTAAAAAAGTAACAATTAAGAATAGATACCCACTCCCTAGGATTGATGATTTATTTGATCGGATGCATGGAGCATTGCTATATTCTAGTATATATCTTTGATCTGAATATTATCAATTATGGATTAAGGATAAGGACATTCATAAAACAACTTTCGAACAAGGTATGGACATTATGAGTTCATGGTTTTACCTTTTGGATTAACAAATTCACTACTGAACATTTATGAATTTAATGAATAATATCTTTCAAGAATACTTGGACAAATTTGTGCTCTTATTCTTGGATGACATTCTCATAAATTCTAAAAGTTTAAAGGAACACCATGAGCATTTGAATATAGTTTTGGAAATATTAAGAAAATAGACGATTATTTGGTAAGTTGTCTAAATGTTCTTTCTATGACATAAAAGTACACTATCTGGGACATGTAATAAGTAAGAATGGAATTCTTGTAGATCCTTCAAAAATAATAGCTATAAGCGAGTGGCATGACCAAAAATGTACATGAAGTTAGAAGCTTCATGGGACTTCTTTGCTCTGATAGAAAATTTGTAAAAGATTTCTCTAAGGTGGTTACACCAATAACTTCCTTATAGAAGAAGGATAAAATTTTTGTTTGGAACGAGAAATGTGAAATTGCATTCAAAAATTTGAAGGAATAGTTAACATCAGCACCTATTCTTGCAGTATCGGCTCCTAATGGAGATTTTATGGTGGTAAGCGATGCATCGGTGAAGGTATAGGAGGTATTTTTTACAAAATAATCATGTCATAGCTTACGAAAGTAGAAAACTAAAGTTACATGAGTTGAATTATGCTCCACATGATTTAGAGCTTGCTTCCATTGTTCATGCACTATAACTTTGGAGGAATTACTTGCTAGATAAACCTTTTGAATTCAAAACTGATCATCTTGGGCTAAAGTATATCTTCATTTAGCCAAATCTTAATGTAAGACAATGAATGTGGTTAGAGATTTTGTCTAAATATGATTTTGACATCGAGTTATATCAAGGGTAAAGACAATAGAGTGGCTGATGCTCTAAGTCATAGGAAGCACATTGTTGCTTTATAACATTGAGAACTCAATTTAAGGATGAAGTAAAAAGTGTTATGGAATATGATTCTTATTTTTAGCAAGTAAAGACAACGCTTTTTGCATATTCGAATGATTTGAGGTATAAAGGTTTTCACTTTGATAATGAAGGAATCTTACAACTTGAAAATAGAGTATATATGTACCTTCACTAAATGATTTGAGAAAGAAATTATTAGAAAAATTCCACAACTCACCTTTTCTACGGACACCGTAGTATTACAAAGATGCTTACTGATATAAAACAACAATATTTCGGAAGGGGATGAAAAAGGATGTTATAGATTTTGTGACACATTTCTTTGAATGTCAATGTGTGAAAGTGAAACATATACACCCGGCCGGTTTATTGTATCCTCATAGTATCTTTGCATTACAAATGGAAAGTGATAAGCATGGACTTTGTTCAAGGGTTTCCTATGTCAAGAAACAAACATGATGTTATTTTAGTAGTTGTGGATAAACTAACAAAGGTAGCACATTTTACTATGGGTAATCTGAAGGATGATTCTCCTATGTTAGCTAAAAGATTTATAAATGAAATTTTTAGATTACGTGGACTACCTAAATTAATCATATCTAATAGAGATCCTAGAATGATGTCCAAGATTTGGAAAACACTTAATGTAGTTCTAGGAACTAAGTTGAACTTCACTTTTGCGTATCATCCAGAAACAGATGGACAGACTGAAAGAGTTAATCAAGTTTTGGAGGATATGTTACGAATGTATTGTATGGACCAGTAGTATAAGTGGGAAGAGTACCTTCCACTACTTGAGTTTGCATATAATAACAAATAGCATGCCTCTCTTAAGATGACACCTTTCAAAGAATTATACGGAAGAAAATGTAGAACCCTAGTTAGTTGGGACAACATTGAGGATAGAGAGAGAATTGGACCTGAAATTCTTACTTGAAATGAAACAAGTTAAAATGATTCGTGAATGCTTGAAAGAAGCAATATATTGGCAAAAGAGTTATGCTGATTTAAAGTGGGTAGACATGAAGTTTGAACCTAGTGAGAAAGTATTTCTTCGAGTTAAACCAAAAAGATCTCTATAACTTTTGGTAAGGCTTCAAGTTGTCACCACGTTATGTGGGACCTTTTGAGATAGTTGAAGTAATCAACCTGTAGCTTACTATTTAGAATTACCTCTTGCTTTATCATGAATGCATGATGTTTTCCATATTTCTTTTCTTAAGAAATATGTTTTAGATTTATCACATGTATTAAATTGGAATTCCTTGCAGGTCCAAGACCCAAGAATAATCATGGTTAAACCCATATGAGTGTTGGAAACTTGCTAGTTGCATTTAAGAAATCATGAGATAAGTCAATGTAAGGTCCAATGGGACCAGTTTAATGAAGAAAGTGCAACATGGGAAAACCTAGACGACATGAAAACTACTTTTCTATATTTATTTGATCAAAATTGACTTTGAGGATTGATGAAAAAAATTCCCTTGTTTCTAAAGTCTTAAAATGGGAATTTTTATCTTTATATGTCAATAAGTCATCGGTTATGGATGAGACAACTATTAATTTATGAATAAGCACCTTTGTAAATGCTGATTTCTAGAACATAAAATTCGGATATTGTTGTAAACTTATGTTATGAAAGTGAATAAATTGATTATTCATAATATAATGATTAAAATGAGATAATCATCAGGACGAAGATTCTTTTTAGGAGGAATTATGTAACACCTTGTCAAACTATTATATTACTCTTTTGCATTGTAAGCATTGACATGTGATTTTCAGGACAAATGCATGCTTCATGGTTGTTGAAAAATCATGCTTGCCATTGATAAATCATTTCGATCTTTTATTGTAGGGCTGATATGTTGTTGCTTGCAATAATCTATTTCATTTCTTATGAGTAAATTATAATCTGGTTAGAATGGTTGCAAACTTATCCTTTGATGGACTCATCCTTGGATCAATTCCATTGATCCAAGGTATGTTTTAAATCTTCTTATCTAAACTGAATGAAAAACTGGCATTCATTGATTAAGAGACTTAATGGACTGAACTTGTGGTTGTTGCAAATTTTTATTGTCTGAAAGAGCGTGCTGCATTCTATTTTGTGTTGCGCTCACTCTTATTAATTGAACCTTATAGGGAACTTAATGACGTTAAAGGAAGTAGAAACCTTCTTCGGGATTCTAAAGAAAGTGAGAATATAAACTTGTCCTATATCTATTAAGTTCTATCCTAATGGATTCAAGACTTAAGGGATTTACCTAACTCTTTCTATGCCACTCTACATAGGATGACATCCTAGCATAAGTTGTTAACACTAATTTAATATAAAAGGGAAATAACCTAAGGGATTCTACGTTATTTCTAACCTATTTTATTTAGTTAAATTAAGACCTAACCTAACGTGACAATATATTGTTTGAAGGTTATATCCTAAGGTTATATATTTTAAATTAACCTAAGATCTAACCTAAGAAAATTCTATCTATCCTAAACTTATGGGATATGAAATGGAACCTATGGATCATTGACAAGTGGGAGCTAAGCAACAGGTTCCTAGGATATTAATGAGATGTGATTTTTGTATTTAAAAGGGCGAGTAATCTTGCTAATCTTGGTAATTACATGGAAATTTGGAGGGACCTACGTGGATGCATCACTAAGTTTGGAAATGCAAGTGGAAGTTAAAATTAGTGTCACCAACTTTGGATGGAAGTGGCGAGAGAGATTGGTGGGAATATGTAAATTAATGGCATTAATTTACCTCGTTTTTAGTAAGAAAGTTGTCTTAGAAGGCATGTTGGCGGATTTTTTGAGGGTTGTTTTTCTTTGCATGCTTCACAATTTTTTTCTCTCTATGGAGCTATCTGGTTTTTCGAACCATCAATTTGATCTACAAATAGTGGCTATTTTTGAGTTCTCGATCTATTTTCAGTTCAAGGAATGTATAACGAGCCTTTGTGGAAAAATATTATTGTTGTTTGATCTTGCTCGAGAGAAGAAGGGGTGTTGGAAACTCGGTTGGAAGTCTTCTTTGAATCGGAAGAGGCACTATCAGGCATGATAAGCTCTACCCATTAAGATTTCTTGATTTTCTTCTAAATGATTCATTAAAACAACTTTTCTCACTTTGGATATATATTTTTTCATGATGTATCCTGTTATTTACTTGGTTGATTTCTTAAAATTTATGTGGGTTTGGGATACAAATCCTTGGTTGTTAGATGGTAGCTCTTGTGAACTTTATCTATACTAGTTCTTGGTGGTATTCAAAAAAACTTACTTTTAATAGATCTATTACTTGTATTCAAGTCTGGTGTTGTCTTAACGGGCACGCATTGCTATATGTTTTATTTTGAACTATCATTAAGAACATTAGTTTGTTGAGTTTGAAGTAGAGTTCCGTGGCCATTCTCAACTGGCATTGTTGTTTGTTTGGTTCTGTATCTCTATTTAAATTTTGTGTTTTCGAGTACTAATAGATCTCCTTGGATGTTCTAAGCCTATGTTAATCTTCTTGCTTTTTAAGAGCTTTTCTTTGGGCCTTATGATCATTTGGACTGAATGGAGCTAAGTATAGATTTGAACTCTTGGTTGAGCCTTCGTATTTCAAAACTGTACTTATATTTAATTCCCATGTTAAGCTGGTATTCAAGTGATGAATTTTGCTCTGTAATTTTACTTGGAGCTAAGGTTTTATTCTTAATTATGGAACTGTGAATACTAGACTCGCATTGGAATGTTGTGTTGATGCAGATCCGGTGTTAGAGTGCTGGAAAAAATAAAAACTTATGTTTAAAGTCATATTCAAAATTATATAGGTATTTAAATTTTGCATCTTACGGATCTATGTGGGATTTTATGTGTTTACTTGTTTCACGAGTTGGGTTTTGGTTGGTTTGGTTTTTTAAAGCTTTAATCTCTTTAATAAAGTCTACCCGAAGGGACCTTGGGAGTTTTGTATTGGTCAAATGTAGACCAATTATCTTCCTTTCAAAACCTCCTCTGTCTTGTTTCTTGTGTGAGAATTGTTGTATTACTTCTATCTTTCAGGCCACACGGTGTTCTTGAATATGAAAAGGTGTGTGAGTTCAAATTAAAACCTCTCCCTCTACGCCCGAGTGAATCTGTGTCATGTAGGGAGCTTGCTTTTTAATTCTCATGAATTAATGGATTGAAACTGCATCTGTTTTGGGACAGATTGTATCGATTGTAGAGGCATATTGAATATATTATTTAATTCCTTTTTGTCTTTGATGTTGAGAAATTTCTTACCTATCATAATATTTTAATGGAACTTAAGGGGCTTGTTGTGATTCTATTCAGTCGAGTGGAGGAAGTTAGGGACAGTACTTGTCTTGAACAGTTTGTGTAGTTCTCTACTCTCTTAAGATATTTCATCTCATTCATGGGTTTTAATTGAATGATGAATTTAACCCTATTTTATATGTGTTTCATTTGAAGGGGAATGCAGTATCCTTGTCTTGAATGCTTGGGAAATTCAGGTCCACAGGACCGTGAATTTTATCGACCCTTCTCTATCTTGTCCAATTGCATATATCTATTCCTTGTTGATTTTTTGAATGGATGTCCAAGTTTTAGAAAGGCAAGTGAATAAAATCTCTTGAGTACTATATGTTGTTTAGAAATGATAATGTTACTTTCGTTTGAGATTGAAATTGGATTTGAACTTGGTGAATTAAAATAGGTAAGTATTTTTAAGTTTTGTAATGAATTTTGGTAATGTGCATCCTTTGATTGTGCATTTTGTTTGAGTTCTCTTTTGGGAACTAACTAGAGAATTTCTAAGTTTGTATTTAATAAAGGATTTAATTTCATAGTATAAATGATATGAAATATAGATTGGGTCCTTTTTGGTTTGAGATCCTTTTATGTTGATTTGTTAAGTTCATTAATTGAACTTCTCGTTATTTGATTGTCTTTTAAGATGGAAATTTTCTAGTGGATTGGTTAAGGGATTTAATTACCAAAGTATAGCTTGGATTTGTGGGTAGTCGGAGTTTTAGACGTTTCCATTATATCTGTTGGTACTAAAAAAATTTCTCCCTTTCAATCTGAGCTACATCAAAGATATGACATGAAGCTTGAAGACGGATAGATCATGATGTGTATCACTTTATAGCCGGGATGTGATCTAAGTGGCACTCAGATTTGTGGAGAGATGGATAGCACTCAAATAGGACTTGATCTTTTCCAAACTGTTTTAGGTTGTTCCTTTCAACCAAGGTAAGAGAACCTACTTTGTAACCGTTAAAGGTAAAGGAGATGAAGATATCCCTCAATTTGTGCAAATAGTATGGAAAGGGCCTTAGGAAAATCTGATCAACACCCCAAATCGACTTTCATAAGTTATCACTCCCAGATTATGGAGATATTTTCAAAGCAAGGAAAGGGTTATCAAGAGATTGCATGATCTGATCTGCTTTGTGCATTTTTGTAGATGGATTATATTCTGTTGTTGACACACAATGCAATGCAGGGGTAGTATGGGGTAGGATTAGTTATTTTGAATGAATTTTGGTGGGATATTTTTAGACAAGATTAACCAGAATTTGCCAAATTCTTTGAGGACCTTTGCAAGAAATTTGTAAGACCTAAACAACAGAATGCTTCAAAGGGGTTAAGGTACTCCTTCAACTAGGATATGTGCAACAAATGGAGGCCCAGATCTGCACTCTTCCACATAATATTTGACAACCTACCACAAAATCTTGAAGCAGATGAACCAACAAAGCATCCAGAAACCTCTATTTTATCATGACCCAAGGTGCACCCAAAGGTTTACAAACAATCTCTAAATTCAGGGAAGGTAAAGTGATTTTAAATTTGTTTATCTCTTTATCGGATCAAAGCTCTTATGAGTGTGAGATTGCAAATGCCACTAAATTATCAACAAGAAATGAGATCATGTATGATCAAGAGAGATTTTAAACACAAGACTGCAATAGGAGCAAGAAACACAAATTGAAAACATTTTGAAACATATGTGCATGCAAATTTTGTCAAGAGACAACAAAAAATAACCCAGAATGACCAAATTTATCATTAGGGAATTTTATAAGAACAATCTTAGAGCTTGTTGATGGCTTTACAACTGAAACCAACTCAACATGATACAAATCTGATGCAAAAGGAATTAGAAATGGTTCTCAGGTGGTTTCTTAGAGAATGGTCTTCTTCCCAGATTTTCTTGTGAAATTATAAGTTTCTTTGACCTTTTGCATGTCTCAAAACATGCATTATATAACTTTCAATTACATTTGATCCTTCTTTCCCAAGAAAAGAATATGCCTAGCATCAATTTTGTTACAAAATTCCAACATGATTCGCAAATAGGGACATTTAACATATTTGCAACAAAATTTGCCAGGTGTTTCAAAAAAGGTGAATCATTACAAATCCTTCATCATTATCCATTATGGAGGCATGTTTTTCATTCTCCAAGCATGTAGACCCCTTTCATTTCATTATTTCATCCTTATCATTTCAAAATTTGATTCTGTAACTTCTTGATTTGATATTTCATGTTTTACATGGGTGAGGCACAAATTATTCCAAAAACACCTCAAATCTACAAATTAGTCCTTGCAGGCAAAAATGACATGAATTTACCAAACATTCGATCAAAATTGAAGGAAAATTCACATCTCCAAGCTTCGTAGAGAAAAAATGGTGGCCAAAATGAAAAATGCACAGTTACCGTTGATTTCCCCTTTTCCCTTCAATCTGGGCCCTCCACGTGTCAAAGTACAATTAGGAAGGATTTGGGATCACTTTTTGACCTTTTAACATTTTTGGAAAAATGGAAAAAATTGAGTTTTTCTCCGCCCCTCCGCCCTTGAAATTTGGAGTTGACACATGGCATATGGTGGGTCCCATTGAAGTCGCGGCTCAATTTTGCACATTTCAACCTTTTTGGAAATTTGGAAATTATTTACTTTTTTCCTTGCGGGCCCGCACTCTCCACCTCTCGTCCTTGACATGTGTCACTTTCTCTATCGCTGAGGATCTGTGGGCTCAAATCACGTTTTAACAACTTTTTCACCAAGGTAAAATTTTTCAATTTTCCCAGCGGGCCCTTGCATTTAATTTCTTCCACCCCACGTGTCACCTTCTGATTTGTCATGGAGCCATGCCTCAAATTTTCATTCTAAGTATTTTTGCAAAGAGGGAAAAATTCACTTTTTCCTCTGTCACCATGACCCACTCTACCCATGATGTGTCTCCTTGTGGTTTGTTTGGTGGACCCGTGCTTCAAACTTCCATTTTAACTCCTTTTGCAAAGAGGGAACAATTTCACTTTTGCCCCCACCGGCCCGCCGACCTGCACTCTCCTTTACACCTGCCACGTGTCCACCCCTTGCTCCATTGTGGACCCACGGCCCTTTCCTCACCCTTTTTCCCTTTCGCCAAAAAGGAAAAACTTTCCTAAGTCCTCCGCCAGCCTCTCATTCCACCTTTGCATGAGAAAGTGACACGTGTCCTCCTGCGGAGTTGCGGGGGCAATTTTGAATTTTTGCCAAAACACCAAAAAACATTAAGTTTTCAAAGAAACCCGTCGATCCTTGTCCAACCAGAAGTAGCCACGTATGAGGGGAGGCTTGAGCTTAAATTTGACGGGCAAAGGACACCCGTATGACCATCAAAAAACACAGAATTTTCCCATGACCTCCAAAATCAATTTTTTCTTCGTGGATGAAGGATTTTTTTATCAAAAGGAAAATGGAAGGTATTTTAAAGCAATTTTTGACCATGGGGATAGATTTTTGAGGGAAAATAAGCACAAAACGAGAAATCACAAGCTCCAAAGGCCAGGAAAAGTAGAAAAAATGATAGAGGCCCGTGGATTTGGAAATTTAGGGCACAAAATAAGGCACACATGTATTTTTCTTTTAAAATGGGGAAAAATAATAAGTTTTTGAGCTTTTAAAAGCATCCAATTTGGAGAAAAAGGTTCACACCACCAAATTCAAAGAAAAATGTTTTTAGAGCATGTAGAACAAAGGGAAAGATGGGAAAATAACAGAGGATCAAAATGGGCACCAACATCGGCTCCATCTCGGGGATGGGTACTCCAAGTGAGTGGCACAAGAAAAAAAGTAGACCAAGTGCCAAAATAATCCATTGGGAAAAGGATTCATGAGCCAAAACCACTAGAAACTAGCTGAGAAACTGACAAAAATGGTGTCACACACCAAGGAAAACCAAGAACCACCAAAACACCAAAAACAAAGCAAAAGCCAAACACTATACACTGTACAAGTTGGTGTATACCTCAAATTTGGGGATTAATCCAAGAAATGCTTTAGATGCCTATTATTAACAGTAGTTCAAGCAATTCCCCATCTAGTTACTTTAGGAAAAGGTATTCTCACCAATTTTGATATCAATGGAGTAAGGGACCATCCATAATGCATCAAATTTTCCATGTTTTCCCTTATCTTCATTTCTTTTTGTCCCATAACAAAACCTAGATCTCCAATATTGAAGGCCCTAGGAGTGACCTTCTTGTCAAACAATCTTTTCAACTTCTCTCTAAATCTAACATGCCTCGGTGGGATGCTCTTCTCTCTTCATCTATCTCCACAATCTAATTAATCCTTGCTTCATATGGACTGGCCTCTTGATCTTCAAGGTGTTGAACAAACTAAAATGAAGATAAATACAAATGTAAGGGAAGCGAGCTTGAGTTCCATACACCAACTCAAATGGGCTCTTACTAGTAGCTCTCTTTGCAGTGATTCTCTCAACTGAAACTGTAAATTTCATTTGTTTACCCCATTTTCTCTTGTTCAACTCCAAGGTCCTCCTAATGATCTTGAATAAGTTCTTATTTCTAGACTCATCTTGTCCATTCCTTGGGGTTATAGTTTTAAGAATAAGTCAAATTGGTTCCATACTCCTTGCACATTACTATCAAAGGTTTAGCTCACGAAACACATGGAATTATTAGCCACAATCTTGATTGGAAAACCAAATTTGCATATGATATTATTCAACAAGAAGTCCATAACAACTTGGTGTGTTGCTTTCTTGGTGGGTATTGCCTCTACCCATTTGGTGAAGTAATTTGTGGCTACAAGGATCCATTTATGATCATCATTGGAAGGATCTGAGATCTCACCAATAAAGTCCATCCCCATTGTTTGAAAGGATCTTCGGTTGATACATGTTACAAAAGGAAGGGAGCTGAAGCTTTCATTCTTCCATAGAAGCGCTAGAAGTTCTAACATTTTCTAATCAGCATGGTTGCATCTTTGAAGAGAGTAGGCCACAAATAACCAACTCTCAAAACTTTACATGTTGTAACCCTTCCATCAAAGTGTCCTCCAAAAAATCTCCCATGGAAATCAATAACTACTTTGGGAGCTTCATCTTCAGTTATACATATCAAGAGGACACCTTCAGGGTTCTTCCAAGCCAGCCCAAAGTTAGTGATGATGTATTTTTGAGAAGCTAGCTTAAGGGCTCTTTTTTTGATTTTTATTTAAATGATTAGGACAACATAAGTTTCTGAGGTAAAATATTATATCCTTGTACCACTTAGAACTTACCAATTTCTCAAGAACATCTACCCTTTATTCCTCTACCTCATTCACTTCCACTGTCTCCAAGTTTCTCTCGGCCATGAGCTTGGCAAGACCCAAACCTCTTACTAGCTTTGTGGTTAGGATGTCCATATCATACTCCTACAGGTTTGTTCACCCATCTACATCTCTTGCTTGAACTTAAGATATATTTTACCATGGTGTGGGGAATATAAGCAACAACTTTTGAACTTAAGATATAAGGCACCGAAAACCTTTGTTGCTTTCTCCAAGGAAAATGCTTGTTTTTCCATGATTGTGTACTTCAACTCAGCAGCTTGTAAGGCATTGCTAAAGAAGGAAATAGGCCTCTCAACCCCATCTTCATCGTTTTGGAGTAAACCAAATGAAATAGTATTTTCAAAAGCAAAGGAGAAGTTTTGGAAAGGCTTCTTGTAATTCGGGGCTGCCAAGACAGGTGCATGTTTCAATGCCTCTTTGATTCCTTCAAAATCTTTAAGGACAACCTCCTCCCACTTGATAATTTGATCTTTATTTAACATGCATGTAATGGGGAGGGTTAGATCAGAAAAAATTGACACAAACCTTCTAATGAAATTGATCTGCCCAAAGAAATATTGAATACCCTTCTTTGTTCTTGGAATTGGGACCTTGCTAATTGCTTGTACTCCCTCAAGATCAATCATGACACCAGCATTTGAAATAATATGACCAATCAGATTGACCTTTTGTACCCCAAAGTGACATTTCTTTGGATTGAGAGATATTCCAAATTCTCTACATTTGATCAACATTCTTTCCAAGTGCTGCAAGTGATCTTTTCTGCTCCTTGAAAACACAGTCATATCATCCCGATAAACTGCAATGAAGTCATTTATATAGCTAGAAAAAGCAACATCTATTGCTCTTTGGAAATTAGCCCCAACATTCATGAGACCAAAATGCATTTTCACACAAACATATGTTCCCAAGGAGTGGTAAAGGCGGTTTAAATCTTTCAGACTCCTTGACAACAACCTAATTGTAGCCAAAGAAAACATCCAAGGTGGACAACAATTTAGATCCAATCACAACCTGAAGCATGCTCTCCATGTTTGAAAAAGGATAATTGTCTTTCAATGAAGCTCTATTCAGATTTCTAAAGTCTACACAAAGTTTGATATCTCCATTCTTTTTTCTGACTGGCATAAGGTTAACAACCTAGGATGAATACCTTGTGGGATGAATGATCCCTCCCTCCTTCAATTTCTTCAATTCATCTTGCATTTTCATGGAGAGGAGTGGATTGATTGGACTTTACTTCTATCTGAATGGTTTGGCATTTTTCTCAAGAGGGATCTCATGTTGGAACAAGCCTTCTCTATATGCTTTCAACTCTGAATATGACCATGCAATGTAGTCTTGATATTGTTTCAACAATTGGAGGTAGGATTTTTTTTCTTCCTTTCTTAAACTACTGCCTAACCAAACTCTCCTTGGTTTATCATTAGTTCTCAATTCATGCTCTTCCACATTCTTTGAGGCATATATTTTTTATTGAAGATGTAATCAGCATTGCTAAAATTTGACTCAAGAGCAATAAGACCTCTAGGTATGGTGTTATTTTTCAATTGGATAATATATTTTCCAAAAAAGTCTCTCTTCTTTCAGTCACACACACCATTGGATCCCAATCAATATTCTAATCTACAAGCTCACCTTGATTTTGTAAGAACCTCTACACTTGAGCATCATCATTACACACTTTCCAATGCTTGATGTTGTCGGGACAGCTCAACTTACTTAACACTTAAACATTGTACTCACAATAAGGTAAAATAGTGTAATATCTAAATATTGATCCCAACACTTTGCCAACTTGTTAGCAGCATCATTGTAACTTCTTTCATGGTGCACAATATTGAAGGAATCAAACATCTCAATTAGATCCCAAATTACAGTCTTATACTATTTCATCCGCTAATTTTTGTAGCATACAATTTTCTTATTTGTTTAACAACTAGCTCTAAATCTCCTTTTGCAATGATGACCTTAACACCATGTTTCCATGTAATTCTCGGACCCACCAACAAGGCTTTATACTTATCAATGTTAGTAGTACATTCAAAATTAAGCTTGAAGGAAAAAAAAACTCTTCCAACCTAGGAGAAATCAGAATTACACTAGCACCATTTCCAAATTTGGATCAAGATCCATCAAATAACAAGCTCCAAAGAGAACATACCTATTCTAGGAACTTTGACCGACACATTTTGTGTTCTTTTCCATTAGCAAAACCAATAAAATTATCAACATCAACATCAACAAATAATACTTCATAAGAAGCATTGTTAGGGTCCTCAATTACATGCAACATTTTCTTTTCTCCATAGAGCTTAACAAGACTGCCCTTAATGGGAATGGTGGAAAAAGACATAGCAATTTGGACACTCCCTCCAACACTTGCAGCCCACTTTCTTGACAATTACAACATCCAATTTTAAATTCCTCCCGGGATAAGATGCAAGCTACACAACCAAACCCTTCACACAACCAACAACTATCACTTCTCTTGAGTCCATGGTATTATATTTTCCATAGGCATCTGCCACTTTGATATCCAAATCATTCATGACTTCTAGAGGTGTGACATTACATGATGCACCCAAATCAAACATACAATTGTGAAGTAGACTGTCTTGTATGATCAAGGTTGTGAAGAATGGATCAACATTCAATTGGGAATCAACCAAGGATGTCCACAAATATACCTCATGTGTCTCTCCAAGATCTTCTATTGCTGGTGGTGTTTCAAGGTTAGCAATAATGTGAGGAGGAGTTTCAAGAACATTGACATTTCTACCTGGAGTAATCTTCCCCTCCTTAAATCCTAAGTACTTAAATGCTCTCTTCTTATGCTCAGAATCCTAAGCAACTCAATGATTAGAACACTCAATTTTATTTGGATCAATACTTGAGCTATGTCATAGGGAAAAATCTTTGGAAAAGCACCATTGGAAGGGCGACAAACAGATTCATCGGATGGCAAGGGATTCATGGCAGTTTAGGCTGAGGAGGACTGTAATTTTTGCTTGGGACAACAGAGCTTTTGGCGGTGTTTCCCTTCTAGGAGCCTCTTTAGGGATACTTGTAAGAAAGGGTGTTTTAGGTTTGGCCTAAGGCCCAACCCCTTAACAACTTTACTTCTAGTGTTATAGTCTTTCTCTTGAGCTATAAACACATTCATAAACAATTGTCTATCTTCCTCCAAAGGGATACAACCATCATACTTCTTAATCATCAAAGCTCTTAAGTATTAAAAGACATTGTTAGGAATTTCAAAAGCTTGCACCAAATCAACTTCAAGAGTATGAGGGAAAGGAAGACTTTTACCCATTTGATACAATACCAAAAGGTAGCAGTAGTCCTAGCACTTGTCACTTCAAGATGTTACTCCTCCTTGTGTGCTTGAAGAACAACCCATCATGTAGATATCATCATCGTACCATCATCATTATTATCTTCACCATCTTGTTGGTCCACTTCACATGGAGGATGGGGTAGAAAGCACCTATCACACCAATCAATATCAGTAACTTCCTCAACAGAGAACAACCTTATTAGTTAGGGGATCGGGAAAACTCTTCCTTCACATGCTTGAGGATGTCTATTTGAAAACCCCATGGGTCCTTTCCCTCTATCATCTGTCCTTTGATCACCTCTAGGATGATTGGAAAATCTATCATGGTGTTGTGCTCTTGGCTAACCTTGTGAAGTCTACCCAATTCTCTTCTCAACTCTTACTAACTTGTATGAGATTTCTTTGACAGCCACGCCAAAGTTTTCACAATCTCCTCCAAATCAGCACCCTTGCTAGCTTGAGATTTTTAGGTTTTATCAACATTACACCATCTCTCTAGAGAGGTTCCCCAATTGCTTTGATATTGTTCTCAATTAGAAGTGACATGGTGAAATATTTCCTTAGGTTGGTAGGGTTCTTGTCTCTTAGGTAATTGACTTCCTTTTTATCAAATGCATCTGCATATTTGATTAAACAAGTCTCATCAAAAGGCCTCAAAATAACATGCAGCCTTCTCAAAGTTTTGTTAAACCTTGTGTTGAAGTCATGGAATAATTCATTGAGATTCTTCTTGATATGTTCAAATTCGAGACAAGAGAAATATATGATCAGTCTTGTCAGCATATTGCAACCTAAATGCATTCTTCATTTCAGTCCATGAATCAATATAATTATCATGAAGAGCCTTGTACCAATCCTAGCATCCTCTTCTAGTGTATGAATGAACAATTTAATATACACATCTTTGAAATCTATCTCAAAATCCTCTATCATGTTAACAAAATTTTTGAGATGATGATCAGCTAGATTATGACATTGTTACCTTGGAACTTTGGTAACCTATTTCGACATCTTGTGGGATAGCATTTAGGTAACCATCCATTCCTCTAAAGTGTACGGGACCAAAAGTGTTAACAACAAATGGAGGTCTAGGCTAAACCATATTGTTTGGTGGAGGTTATCTTGGTGGTGACACAAGCTAATGAGGAGTGCAAGGTATTTGGGGCTCAAGAATGTGGTTCAAAAGATTGGTATCCTTTAAGTATTGATTTTCTTCTAAAGTATTATTTGAATTGAAACACGAGAGGTGGAGATTGAAGAAGGAACTTACCCAATACAGCGAAGGACCTTCACTAGATCGGCAAAAAAATTTATGAGAGGATTTCTTGAATCCGAATCTCTTCAAGAAGATTGATAATCCTCTACCAAAGGCTGATCTCTCTCACAAATGGATACATCTTTTCCTCGATGTCGACCTTTAATAACTTTCCAAACTCTTCTCCTTTTAACTTTTAGTTCCTTGAATTTGAGAACAACTTCTTAACAAAGTCCCTAATGAAGAGATATCTTCTTCCTTCCAATTTTGAAGAGATTAGCAACACAAAAAATAAATGACAGAAATCTTAAGACACTAGTATTTATCAAGATCATAACAACATGGAGTCACCACTAAAGACTTTCACCCTAGTTGTGTAAATGCACTAAAATAATCTCTCAAATATCTATCAGAACTAAAAATCTTGCCAATCTTTATAGATCCGACCTTCCTTTCCTTGAATTTATCAATTACAAATGCAAATGAATTGCAACAACTACTACAAACTGATAAAATTGCAGGTAGAACTTTTACCTTCACTTAATCCTTACAAATCTGATTATAAAATGATGCTTCAACAATGTATTTGCATGCAGAATTTGCAAGGGACATTACCAGGGTTTGATATACATTCAAATATCTCAAATATGTATGCACATGGATCAGATTGAACTAAGAAAATATCAAACTCAGAACTCTACTCTTCATTCCAGCCTTATAAATCTGATCAGAAGATGATACTCAGATTTGTAATTGCACATAAATCACATAAGAAGTATTACCAGGGATCTGAAATATTGAAATACTAAATAATGTCCCTGAAACGGAACCACTAGTGTTAGTACCCAAATTTGTTCTCCCTTTCAGTATGATCATCATTAGAGATATGGCATGAAGCTTGAAGTCAAATTGATCATGATGTGTGTTGTTTTTAGCCGAGGATGTGATCTAAATGGCACTCAGTTTGTGGAGAGATGCATAGCACTCAAATAGGACTTGATCTTGTCCTAACTATTTTAGGTTGTGCCTTTCAACCAAGGTAATAAAACCTACTTTTTAACCCTCAAATGGTGAAGGAGATGAATATATCCCTCAATTTTTGCAAATAGTATGGAATGGACCTTGGGAAAATATAATCAAGCACTCCAAATTTGACTTTCACAAGTTGTCATCGTAGATTATGGAGATATTTTCAAAGCAAGGAAAGGGTTACTGAAGACATTACATGATCTTGATTTTCTTTGTGTATTTTTGTAGATGGATTATATTCTATTGTTGACACACAATGAAATGCAGGGGTAGTATGGGGTAGGATTAGTTATTTTGAATGAATTTTGGTGGGAGATTTTTAGAAAAGATTAACTTGAATTTGCCAAATTCTTTGAGGACCTTTACGCAAGAAATTTGTAAGACCTAAACAACGAGAATGCTTCAAAGGGGTTAAGGTACTTCTTCAACCAGGATATGTGCAATAAATGGAGGCCTAGATCTATACTCTTCCACACAATATTTGACAACCTACCACAAAATCTTAAAGCGATGAACCAATAAAGCGTCCGAAAACCTCTATTTTATCATGACCCAAGGTGCACCCAAGGTTTACAAACAATCTATAAATTCAATGAAGGTAAAGTTATCTTAAATCTGTTTATCTCTTTATCAGATGAAATCTCTTCTGAGTGTGAGAATGCAAATGCCACTAAATTATCAACAAGAAATTAGACCATGTATGATCAAGAGAGATTTCAAACAAAAGACTGCAACAGGAGCAAGAAACACAAATTGAAAACATTTTGAAACATATGTGCATGCAAATTTTGCCAAGAGACAACACAAAATAACCCAAAATGACCAAATTTATCATTAGGGGAATGTTATAAGAACAATCTCAGAGCTTGTTGATGGCTTTACATCTGAAACTAACTCAACATGATACAAATATGATGCAGAAAGTAATTAGAAATGGTTCTCGTGTGGTTTCTCAAAGAATGGGCTTCTTCCCAGATTTTCCTATGAAATTATAAGTTTCTCCAACCTTTTACATGTCTCAAAACATGCATTATATAACTTTCAATTACATTTGATCCTTCTTTCCCAAGAAAAGAATATGCCCAGCATCAAGTTTGTTACAAATTTCCAACATGATTCACAGATAGGGATGTTTAACATATTTGCAACATAATTTTCCAAGTGTTTCCAAAAAAGTAAATCATTACAAATCCTTCATCATTATCGATTATGGAGGCACAATTTTCATTCTCCAAGCATGTAGACCCCTTTCATTTCATTATTTCTTCCTTATCATTTCAAAATTTGATTCTACAACTTATTGATTTGATATTTCACGTTTTACATGGGATGGGGCAAAAATTATTTCAAAAACACCTCAAATCTACAAATTAGTCCTTAAAACCAATTGCATTGGTCCTTGCAGGCACAAAAACAATATGAATTTTCCAAAAATTTGATCAAAATTGATGCAAAATTTGCATCTCCAAGCTTCTTCGAGCAAAAATGGTGGCCAAAATTAAAAATTCATAGTTACTATTGATTTCCCTATTCCCTTCAATCTGGTCCCTCCACGTGTCAAAATATGATTGGGAATGGATTTGGGATCACATTTTGACCTTTTAAAATTTTTGGAAAAATGGAAAAAATTGACTTTTTCTCTGCTCCTCTCTTCTCTTGAAATTTGGAGCCGACACGTGGCATATGGTGGGTCCCATTGAAGTTGTGGCTCAATTCTACACATTTCCACCTTTTTTGGAAATTTTCAAATTTTTTAATTTTTTCCCCATGGGCCCGCACCTCCGCCTCTGTCCGTGACACATGTAACCTTCTCTATCATTGAGGATCTGTGGGCTCAAATGAAGTTTTAAGACCTTTTTCACCAAGGGAAAATTTCTCATTTTCCCCGTGGTCCCGCACCTCCGATTTCTTCCCTACCACGTGTCATCTTAAGATTTTTCACGGAGCCATGACTTAAATTTTCATTCCAAGTCTTTTTGCAAAAAGGGAAAAAAATCCCTTTTTCCTCCACCGGTAGTGTCGACACGCTCTACCCGCCATGTGTCTCCTTGTGGTTCATTTGGCACACCCATGCTTCAAACTTCCATTTTAACTCCTTTTTGAAGAGAGAACAATTTCACTTTTTCCGCTACCGGGCCGACCGACCCGCACTCTCCTCTATGCTTGCCACTTGCCCACATCTTTCTCTATTGTGGACTGCACCCTTTCCTCACCCTTTTTACATTTCACCAAAAATGAAAAACTTTCCTAAATCCTCTGCCAACCTCTCATTCCACCTTTGCATGAGAAAGTGACATGTGTCCTCCTGAGGAGTTACGGCTGCAATTTTGAATTTTTTCCAAAACACAAAAAATGTTAAGTTTTCAAAGAAACTCGTCAATCCATGTCCAACCAGTAAGTGGCCATGTATGTATGAGGCTTGACCTTAAATTTGATGAGAAAAGGACACCTATACGACTGTCAAAAAACACATAATTTTCCTGCAACCTCCAAAATCAGTTTTTTCTTCGTGGATGAAGGATTTTTTGATCAAAAGGCAAATGGAAGGTATTTTAAAGTAATTTTCAACCATGGGGATATATTTTTTAGGGAAAATAAGCACAAAACAAGCAATCATGAGCTCCAAAGGTTGGGAAACATAGAAAAAATGATAGAGGCCCATGGATTTGGAAATTTAGGGCACAAAATAAGGCACACAAGTATTTTTCTTTAAAATGGGGCAGAATAATAAGTTTGTGAGCCTTTGAAATCATCCAATCTAGAGAAAAAAGTTTACAGACTACCAAATTAAAAAAATGTTTTTAGAGCACGTAGAACAAAGGGGGAAGATGGGAAAATAACATAGGATCAAAATGGGCAGAAATAATATCTACTAATAGATAGAAGTTATAAGGCTTTCTTTTAGACTGTTTTCAATATGCTTGGAATTGAATTGGAATTCTTGTTTTGTTGTAGCCTCTTTATGTAAGGACTCCTTATTTTTTCGTCTTTGGACCGAGGCAGGTGATGTGTGTTCTAAACTTGATTCTTTCCTTCAAAGAAATTGTGTCTCGAGAAATAAATATGTATTGATTCTCTTCTTTGTCTATATGGAAAGATGAAGCATACTAATATGAGATATGTTGTAACTAAATCCTTTCCTGCTTGGAAAAGTTAAATGTGTTTTTCTATTCTTATGAATTTATGAAATAATGGAAGGACAAGACTTTTTAAAGTTTAAAAGTAATTAATAAGATCAATTAAGTCTTGTGATATAATTATGATGTTGTAGATTTTAATATGTTCTTTTCTTAAATGTAAATTTTAGATTTTCTTAATTGTACTTATTTTTAGATTTTATTACTTATGATTAATTGTATGTTGTATATTAATTTTTTCATTAAAGTAGATTTGTTTAATGAAACAATTGGTGGAATGCACATTACTTTAATGCTTAGTTCTTATCATGCTCGGTTCATTGAACCGATCCATGCTAGCAATTTTGTAGATGGACATCGTGAGTGATAAAAGAAGACAAGAAATTTCATGTTGTATTGGCTTATTTAATCTTGGATCTTATGTAAAGAGTTTCGATTCATTCTTTAGTTGTATAAAAAAATGTATTCTTTTGGAATGGAGGTTGTTTGTTATGCGGCATGCCCAATGCATAGTCTTGTAAAGGTTTAGTTTTATAATGATGAATTAAAAGTTGGAGATTTATTTGTATTGGTTGTGTAAATTATCTTGTATTTATGAAAATGGATATCCTATCTTGATGATATTTTTCATATATGTTATATGCTTAAATTGGATAAAATTGATTAATTGGATAAAGGAAATTAGTTTAGTTTCCCTTATTTATATGCATCTTGTTAAGTTGCATAAGATAACGAATTCATCTAAACAATTCTAACCTAGTAAATGAATGTGTAATGGAAATGCAATAAAAAAATAGAAATTGAGAAAGATAATAAGGGTATGACAAACCATAACACTTAATCATGTTGAGGAAGATTCCTCCTCACTCAATGAAATGTAATCTAAATAATGGTGATATGATTGTTAATCGTTAGACCACATTTCCTATAAAGCCTATTGCTTTATTTGAACCTATTTGGTTGCTTTACACCTTCTTGAATGGTTAAGTTACATTTAATGGAACTTATGATGTCGTTAACTTTGTCCTTTGGATATCTGTTTGTTAAGCCAAGTAAAACAAACCTAAAAAGTGATCATAATTTAAGGAAGTTATTTAATGAATAAATGAATCAAATTTAGAAAAGAACTTATGGAATGTTGGATCATGGTTTAGCAAGGTTGTTGTAATCAGTGTAATAATCCAAATTAATAATGTATTAAAAACCTCCTTGGGGTATGTACATCTTGATGAGGTAGTATCTCCTGTAGGATGTTAGCACATGCCAATTGCAAGACTACCTTTAAGAAGACAAGGATCTTCTTGAGGTTACAACATTGTAGTTTTCATGTGGCAACCCCTTACTCGTATTGATCATCTAGATCTACACACAAATAAGGAATTGAACTTAGTTTTCTCTCAGGTCAAGTTAGTGGCATGTTTTTGATAGGTGGTAGATTTCAATGTATCAAAGTACCTTCGCACATCTGGTTGAATTAGGATAACCGAGTATGCCCATATACCCTAAGACATTGTGAGCGTCTTCCTATAATAAAATATGTTTCTAACCCGGGCTAGGGTTAAACCTTGGACAAGTGGACTGACGATAGTTATTAAATACCATTCTACATAATAGAAGAGTAAGGTGAAGGACGTGATTCGGAATGATGAGTATACCATCTAGGAATAGTAACATGAACAATATGTTGAAAATATTTGGCCAAAGTATTGCAAGGTATTGGTTGCATTGTCTTATGTCACCTTGTTTAAAACAACGTGATGTCGGATGAATATTGGTAACAAATATTTGGATAGGTTCTTTAAATAGATCACTCGAGTACACTGAATAGGGTAGGAGAACCAACTATATGTAGTATACATAAAGTATTCTATACTTAAGCTAACATGAGAGATCATTTGGTAACCAATTCATGGAATTGAGAGATTGGTATCATACTAGAGTCATTACACTACATATGGTTATACTGTTATGAGATTGATTGGAATGGAATGTGTGTTCTAAATGATGTTTTATGTAGAAACAGAGAACATTAAGTTAAAAAAATCATTGTTTCTAAAGTCTTAAAATGGGAATGTTACGAGTGTCGGACTAGTATTGCAAGCAAGCGAGTTCCAGGATGAGAGCTATCATTATGAAGGGCACATAGATGGAGGGAGTCATGGAAGATGATTTAGAGGCTATGGAAATCGTAGAGGTGGAAAAAATGAGTTCCCATGTGGAACTTGTTACAAATCTGGGTCTCTGAACACTATAAGTGCAAATGCCTTGATCTCATTACAATGTTATTAGTATGGAAAGAAGAAAAAGTATGAGGGTTATCCGAATTATTTGAAAACATGATCTAACAATAGTGGAAGGAAAAGGTGTCCAGATGGTAGCGTGAAGAAATACAACTTTTGGTGGATGCCAAGGATGTCATGTTAGTCAAAGTTAGAACTTGTACTCGTGAAAACATGATCTAAGGCTTCACGCACCAAGGATATACCAAAGCATAGACCTCTAATTACTAGAGAAGAGTTGTTGTGTGGGAAGTATCCAGACCCTACTCATAAAAAAAAAAAAAGTCTATTAAGAAACCATTGATGCGATTCAAGCCTATAAGGAGAGATCCAGTGCCTAAAGGAAAATTTGGGGCGATTAAAGAAAAAGAAGAGTATTGATGCTCCATAAAAGGATCTGGACAACAGAGCTTTTGGTAGGTGTTTCCCTTCTAGGAGCCTCTTTAGGGATACTTGTAAGCAAGGGTGTTTTAGCTTTGGCCTAATGCCCATCCCCTTAACAACTTTACTTCTAGTGTTATAGTCTTTCTCTTGAGCTATAACAACATTCATCAACAATTTTCTATCTTCCTCCAAAGGGATACCACCATCATACTTATTAATCATCAAAGCTCTTAAGTATTAAAAGTCATTGTTAGGAATTTCAAAAGCTTGCACCAAATCAACTTCAAGAGTATGAGGGAAAGTAAGACTTTTACCCGTTTGATACAATACCAAAAGGTAGCGATATTACTAGCACTTGTCACTTCGGTAGATGTTACTCCTCCTTGTGTGCTTGAAGAACAACCCATCATGTAGATATCATCATCAATACCATCATCATTATTATCTTCACCTTCTTGCTGGTCCACTTCACATGGAGGATGGGGTAGAAAGCACCTATTACACCAATCAATATCAGCAACTTCCTTAACAAAGCAGCAACCTTAGTAGTTAGGGGATCAGAAAAACTCTTCCTTCACATGCTTGAGGATGTCTATTTGAAAACCCCATGGGTGCTTTCCCTCTATCATCTATCCTTTGATCACCTCTAGGATGATTGGAAAATCTGTCATGTTGTTGTGCTCTTGGCTAACCTTGTGAAGTCTACCCAATTCTCTTCTCAACTCTTGCTAACTTGTATGAGATTTCTTTGACAACCCTTGCCAAATTTTTCCCAACCTCCTCCAAATCAGCACCCTTGCTAGCTTGAGAATTTTTAGGTTTTATCAACATTACACCATCTCTCTAGAGAGGTTCCCTAATTGCTTTGATATTGTTCTCAATTGGAAGTGACATGGTGAGATATTTCCTTAGGTTGGTAGGGTTCTTGTCTCTTAGGTAATTGACTTCCTTTTTATCAAATGCATCTGCATATTTGATTAAACAAGTCTCATCAAAAGGCCTCAAAATAACATGCAGCCTTCTTAAAGTTTTGTTAAACCTTGTGTTGAAGTCATCGACTAATTCATTGGGATTATTCTTGATATGTTCAAATTCGAGACAAGAGAAATCTAGGATCGGTCTTGTCAGGATATTGCAACCTAAATGCATTCTTCATTTCAGTCCATGAATCAATAGAATTATTAGGAAGATCCTTGTACCAATCCCTAGCATCCTCTTCTAGTGTATGAATGAACAATTTAATATACACATCTTCAAACTCTATCTCAAAATCCTCTGTCATGTTGAAAAAAATTTGAGATGATGATCAACAGCTTATGACATTGTTACCTTAGAACTTTGGTAACCTATTTCTAACATCTTGTAGGATGGCATTCAGGTAACATCCATTCCTCTAAAGTGTACAAGACCAAAGGTGTTAACAAAAATGGAGGTCTACGCTGAGCCATATTGTTTGGTGGAGGTGATCTTGGGGGTGACACAAGCTAATGAGGAGTCAAGGTCTTTGGGGCTCACGAACGTGGTTCAAAAGATTGGTATCCTTTAAGTGCTAATTTTCTCTAAAAGTATTATTTGAATTGTGTTATCCCATTTTAGCGATTTTAGCTAAAAGTTGAGATAACCATAAGATTTTTTTGAAAAATACCTTTTGAAAGAGTTTTTGGGTGTTCGGTTTTTATTGCATGAAAACATGTTTCTCTCATCCATCATGTCTCATGTTTCCAAAAACCCAAAACCCGAATTGCCTAAGTCCTTCATGTCAAGTTTTCGAACTTAGAATCATCTAAACATCTCATGCATCATGTCTCATGTTTCCCGGAACCTGAAACCCGAAATGCATCATGTCTCATGTTTCCCAGAACCCAAAACCTGAAATGCATCATGTCTCATGTTTCTCGGAACCCGAAACCTGAAATGCATCATGTCTCATGTTTCCCAGAACTTGAAACTTGAAATTCATCATGTCTCATGTTTCTTGGAACCCGAAACCCGAAATGCATCATGTCTCATGTTTCCGGAACTGAAACCTGAAATGCATCATGTCTCATGTTTCCCGAAACCCGAAACCTAAAATGCATCATGTCTCATGTTTCCCAAAACCTGAAACCTGAAATGCATCATGTCTCATGTTTCCTAGAACCCGAAACCCGAAATGCATCATGTCTCATGTTTCCTGAACTCAAAACCTGAAATGCATCATGTCTCATGTTTCCCAAACCCGAAACCTGAAATGAAGGAAATCCTTTGTTATAGCTTTTTGGATTCTCCAAGCATGATGACATGTCATTAATATCTAGTTATCTAGTAGTTGGTACACATTTCAAGTGAGGTGTATTAGCAATCATTCCAATGCACCAGATGAAGCTAAGATGTAGGGAACAATTCGGAAGTTCTAGGAATTCTGAGACAAACAAGCTGTGCTGGAGGAAGACAAGGATGATGAAAGAAAATAAGCATAATGTTTCATGTCATTTCAATCTTGAAATTGACATGTCTTTTTCATTTCTGTTTCGTCACATAGGAAGCAAATTTTGACTTGGTCTCCTACGTGAGAGTCAAGCAAAATAGGACTCTTGTTAAAAGACTATTTTCTAGGATTTATCCTATTTTCTTTCTACTCTTTTTATTATAAATAAGGGATGTGCGTACATTCCAAAGGGTTGAGATTTTTGAAATATTGGGAGCTATTGTGAAGAAGAAAAACTTTTGTTTTCTTTTAATCATTTGAGGAGTAGAAGTTGATACTATTTTGCAAACTTTGTGTTGTGAGATGTATCTTTCTTAAGATATTGTTCTTATGTTCATAATCTTAAGCTATTCTTTGTTTAGCATCTTGATGATTCTAATCATTTCAAACATTACATTTGTTATCTAAAGCTCATATGATTATTTTGTGCTCTGTGTTTACTTGAAAGAAAATACGTTCCTCTCCTTTCCTTTCCATTGTGTTTCTTCCATTGTAATAATTTTCGACCCAGTCCATTTATAAAAATGACATCTTCCCAAAGTGTGGATATGGATTTCAGGATTCTATCCCAACCCCAATGGTTAGATTAGTGTGAATACTGTATATATTGTTTCTGTTGTGTTTTAGATTAGTAATAAACAAGCAGCCTCACCTCTTTGAGGAGGGATTTAATCCCATGTCTTGTGGTTGAAACTCATATTTCGGATTGACAAAATATCCAACCAATAGTTTTGGGTGACTCGCGTTGGGAATACGGATTAACAATGTAAAGCTTATCCTCTTGGTGTCTGGCGACTTTGTATTTGCCTTATTTTCAACAAGATCTCTTTCCCGCCTTCAAGGCCGGAAAGATCTTCACTCGTCCTGCCAAGCCCGGGGTGAAATTGATCCACTCTTTGAGTTGCTACAATAGCATAATTTCAGTCTTTCCCCCAACAACATTATTTCTAACCAAACCAAAAGTTCTTCGCCTGTTCGAGAGAAACTGGATCCCCATAGAACGGGAAGTGTCTACAACTTATCATGTGTTATTCTTGTTTGACACTCAGATCCCTATACGCACTCTTTTTAGAAGGATGGCAGCACAACTTGTGCCTTGGGGTACAGCTATTGGTCCTCTTTCTTTAACTCCACCATTGCACAAGTTACCACATGGATCACGTAAAAAACATTCCCAATTTGAATGGGGATGGGAAGTAGCATCCTGATGAACACATTGCATCATTATTCTTAGCATGCGGTGTCCTCAGAGTAGCTCATGAATATGTCTCTGTTCGACTCTTCATTGAAACGTTGCATGGTGCAGCAGCCGAATGGTGTTACCACCTTCCAAATGCATGCATCACAAACTAGGCTACCATGAGGACCAGATTCAAAGCACGTTTCAAACCAGCTAAATATTCTCATGCTTTGTTAGCACAACTTACCCATATGAAGAAGGAATCACATGAACCCATGCGGGACTTCATGGAAAATTTTAACAAGCTGATCCGAAAGATTCCAGAAATAGCTATACCAACTCCAAAAATCAGAAATGCTTCTTCATTAATGCTCAACCTCCCGATGTGAGCTTTCTATTAAGAAGGTCGGCTATCCTAGATTTGGCTATCACTCAGTCAACAACTATTGAAATAGAGGATGATCTCATTTTGGCTGGAAGAATTAGGAAAGATGTACCCAAACCTAAAAATCAAGGTTCTTCCCAAGGTAATACTGACCCTATGATTCAAAAGATGGCTAATGATTTGATTGCTTTAAAAAAGCAAATGTCCCAGCAGGTGAGTAATGTTCTGTATCGGGATATCCCTAGATGGAATTTCAATAACACCAATGGTGCGCCTGCAAGAGATAGGCCACGGTTAACCCCTGCTCAACCGAGGCTGGCAATCAAAGCTCCTCCCATCAATGCAGTAGTAGAAATAGTCGAAGAAGAGGAGGAACTGAAGAACAAGATTCCCTTGAGGATTTTGAAGCTTCAGGATATGCTGATGAGTCTTATGATGATTCAGCTGGTGACTCCAACATTGGGTATTTGGAATATGAAGAGGATGAATGTGTGCCGGATGGTCAGTCATTTGTTGTCTTCACTCGATCCCAATCTCAAAATCCAAGAAAACCTCTTGAAAGCCCCAAGGAGAAGAACAAGGAACCTCCCATAGCCATAGTTAAGAGAGGTACTCCCATTTTAGCACAAACTGAAAGAGAAGTCACCAAAAAGGTAACAACTTCTCCTCATTCTCTTTCTCCTAAGGTCAGTGCCCCTAGCTCAAGCTCACGTGATTAGAACTGAACCTACCATCACCCCTTCTTATACTACTTTTGACATTATCGATCATGCAAAAAGAACCAAGATCCAAATGTCAGAAGTAGAATACCTTCAGTCAAATCCTGAACAGTTCAAAAAACTTGCCAAATTCATTAGAAGTAAAGCCACCATTCCCCCACCTTCAAAAGGTCTCCTTCCAAATCCTACTCAACCCCCACCTCAGAACAATCTGACCTCTACTTCTTCTTCAGGAAAGATTGAACCATTTTATTTGTCTTTGCTAATAAATGGGTTTAAACTCAGCAATTACATCATCGACTCAGGGGCCTCTCGACAATGTTATGCCCGCAAAAGTAGCCCATGCCCTTGGCTTACTTTGACTAAGTCATATGGACGAGTGTTACTCCATGGAAACCAAACAAGTTCCCTTGATTGGTCAAATCAAAGATGCACAGTTTGCATTCATTGCCTTCCCAGAGAAGAGAGTGAAAATGACCATTCTAGTTGCTGACATTCTTGCAGCTTACGGTATCCTCTTGGGTAGAGGTTTTTGTAAAGACGTCGGGGGAGAGATTAATATGGATTGGACTAAGGCAAGGATTCCAGTCAATGGGGTTTATCATGTTCTCCATCCCGAGCCTCAGGTGAGGTATTTGGTAACTAAATCAGATGACCCTAAGGCTCAAATTCTTTTCAAAGATGCTAGCTTTAGAAATTATTTCATGACATCAGAGATACCAGCTGTGGATGTCAAGAAATAAGATCCTAATGCTATTTGGACCCTCGAATTCGATGGTAGCTGCTAAACCACCAGATCGGGTGCTGGTGTAGTTCTTATATCTCCTAATTCCAAGATCTTCCCCTTTACTTTCAAATTGCAGTTTGATAATACTAATAACACAACTGAATATGAAGCTTTGTTACTAGGATTAGAAATGGCCAGATAGAAGGGAATTTGAAACCTCAAGGTTTAAGGGGATGCGGAGCTGATTGTCAACCAGGTCAAGGGAATCTATCAAGTGAAAAATGATCACTTGAGACATTACAGGAATAAAGTTTGGGATAATATAGAATGCTTTGATGTATTCTCCATTAAGGTAGTTTTGAGAGATTATAATGACAAGGCTGATTCTTTGGCCATGTCTGCATCCCTCCTTCTCCCTCATCCCCAGTTCAAACAAGATACATACACCATTGAGATTGTGTACCATCCTAGTATCTCGATAATGCGGCTCATTGGCAAGTGTTCAATGATGATCAACAAGTGTTGACTTTTCTAGAAAAAGATGACAATTTTAGTGAGCTATACTTTGAAGGTTCGGAATCAGCTTTCCGTGAATCTATCTCAGATCCATATCAAGAGGTTGATGGTGAGTTTATTCAGCTTAAAGGCAACAAGATACCCAAAGGTCTAGTTTCTCTGGAGGGTTTGTTTGACAAGCATGATCGTTTTATTCAAAACAAAAGACAAGTTGAAGGAGCTTCTTCCTCGGAAGTAGATCAAGTCAATCTAGGTTCGTCTGATCAACCTCGGATGGTGAATATTGGGAAATGTTGTTCCCCTGAGGAGAAAGCGAAATTCACTTCACTCTTGAAGAGATACATGGATGTCTTAGCCTGGTCTTATGCAGATTTAAAATCCTTCAAGCCCAAAGACATATAGCACAATATTCCTTTGAAGCCTGATGTGAAACCATACAGGCAGAAGAAAAGACATTACAATCCCAAGATCTCAGGGACTATCCTTGCGGAAATTCAGAAAATGTTAGATGCCAGAATTATTTTTCCAATCCATCACTCCACTTGGATTGCTAACATCATCCCTATCAGGAAGAAGAATGGTGAAATCCAGATTTGTGTTGATTTGGAACCTAAATCAGTCTTCGTTAAAAGACAATTATCCCTTGCCTATCATGGATCAGGTGTTACAGACCATTACTGGATCATAAATTCTATCCATGCTTGACGGATTTTCAGGATATAATCAAGTTGAGGTAGCTGCGGAGGATCAACACAAGATGGCCTTCACAACCCCATGGGGACCTTTGCTTATAGGAGGATGCCTTTCGGCTTGATCAATGCTGGAGCCACCTTTTAGAGAGCTATTGACTTGGCATTTAGAGACCTGATGGGAAAAGTCATAGTGGTATATTTGGATGACTTGACCGTTTTCTCTAAAAAATGGAGTGATCATTATGATCATTTAGAGCAAGTACTCTTGAGATGCAGGCGTCACAAGATTTCATTAAATCCCAAGAAGTCCATGTTCAGAGTGGCTGAAGGAAAGTTTTTGGGTCATATCATGACTAGAGAAGGAACCAAAATTGACCCAGAGAGGGTAAAGGCCATTCAGAGCCTTACCCTACCTACAAGTAAAACTAGAGTTCATTCCTTCTTCGGAAAGGTCAATTTCCTAAGAAGGTTCATACCTGATTTTGCTAATAAAACCAAGGATATCCTTGGGATGATGAAAGGAAAAATTCCATTTCGATGGAGTACTGAAGGGAAGCTTACATTTGATGAATTCAAAAGGCAATTGCTTGTGCTCCTATCCTAGTATGTCCATATTTCAAAAAATATTTTATCATGTACAGCTACGCCTCTGCTCACACAGTGTCAGCTATCCTAATGCAGGAGAACGGTGAGGGCATTGAAGCTCCCATTGATTTTATGATCTTTCCATTGAAGGAACATGAGATAAAAATGTCACAAACTGAAAAGCATGCTTATGTAGTGGTATGAGTGGTGAAACATTTCAGGTACTATGTGTTGAACTCCCATACCCTCGTTCTCATTCCCGACACTCGCCGTTAAATCCATTTTGACTCAACAAGAGATGGGGAGCCAACGAGGTACCTAGATAGCTAAAGTTCAGGAGTATGAATTGGACATTAGACCTACCAAGTTGGTGCGACGAAGGGGTCTGTGCCTACTGATCATGGAAAACCATGCTGAAACGGAATGCGAAAAGGCTGAAGATACCTCTTCAAAGTTGCCCATGGTGCTTTTCATGAGTACAATTGATGAATGGTACACAGATATTGCTTTCTTTCTGACTTATGGTGAATGCCCCCACATTTAAGCCAAAAGGAGAAGAGGACAGTCAAGTTAAGATCTACAAGATACCTCCTGTGGGATAACAAAATATATAAGAAAGGTATTGATGGTGTATTCCTGCGCTTTGTGTTGATAAATCACAACAAGTAAAGTTATTAGAATCCTTCAATAGCCTAGCATGCGGAGGAAATTTCTCATCCTCTGTAATAGATTATAATATCCTATGGGCTAGTACTATTGGCCTACTCTCTTTCGGGATTCAACAGAGTGGGGTGTCAAGTGTAAAGCTTGTTAACATTTTTTTGGTCATCCTAAGCTAGTAGCTCTTCCCCCAAGCCCGTAGTGATTGAAGAACCTTTCCGCCGGTGGGGAATTGACTTCATTGGAATGTTGAATCTTGCCTCCAAAGGTCTGGACACAATTACATGCCGATCAATGACTATTTTACCAAGTGGGTGGAAGTTGCGCCAATCAAGCAAGCAACCTCAGAAGCCATGTGCAAGTTCCTTAAAGAAAATATAATTGTCAGATTCGGTGTGCCTCACAAGATTGTGGCTGACAATGCCTCCAATTTCTCATCACATGAGTTGATAGAATTTTTCTATGGATTTGGCATCACCCTGGCTCACTCATCTGATTATTATCCCCAAGGCAATGGGCAAGCTGAGTCTAGCAACAAGAACCTGGTTACCATAATTAGAAAGCTAGTAGATGAAAACCAGAGGACATGGCACAAAGCATTGTATGATGCATTGTGGGCTGATCGGATTACCCCAAAGTGAGCTATAGGAATGTCTCCTTTCCAAGTACTATATGGGATTGATGTTGAGATACCTATCTCAGTAGAGTTTCCAGCCTTACAGTTGGCCAAAGTAGTCGAAGATGTGACCTTTCAAAATTCTATTGAAAAAGGGTTATGTACCTAGCTAGGCTAGAAGAGGAATGGAGCAAGGTGGTTGATCACATTGCAGATCATCAAAGCAAAGTAAAGAAAATTTTTGACAAGAAATCAAGGCAACGTAATTTCCAAATTGGAGACCTGGTGTTGCTTTGGGATAAGAGGAGGGAGCAGAAAGGAATGCACGGAAAGTTTGATTCTTTGTGGAAAGGACCTTTTAAGATTCATCAGCTGAGTGGTGAAAATAGTTTCCATCTATCATATCTTGATGGAGAGTTACTCCCTTTTCCTTTCAGCGGTCAACATCTGAAGTTGTTCCATCATTAATGCAAGATGCTCTTTTGCATTGTACATACTTTACTTTTTGTCGTGTGTTTGCTTTTAGTCTTCTTTCTTTCCTTGTTTTGTTTTTGGTTTTCTTCTTTTCTGACCTTGTAGCCCAATGGATAAAGCCAGAGATTCTAAGTTCTCTTCCTTTGATATCACAAAGAAAGTCCCCAATTGGAGCCAGCTGTTATCCCATTTTAGTGATTTCAGCTAAAAATTGAGATAACCATAAGATTTTTTTGAAAAATCCCTTTTGAAAGAGATTTTTGGTTTTCGGGTTTTTATTGCATGAAAACATGTTTCTCTCATGCATCATGTCTCATGTTTCCCAAAACCTGAAACCCAAATTTCCTAAGTCCTTCATGTCAGGTTTTTGGAACTTAGAAGCATCTAAACATCTCATGCATCATGTCTCATGTTTCCCGAAACCCAAAACCCGAAATGCATCATGTCTCATGTTTCTGGAACCCGAAACCCGAAATGCATCATGTCTCATGTTTCTCGGAACCCGAAACCCAAAATTCATCATGTCTCATGTTTCCTAGAACTCAAAACCCGAAATTCATCATGTCTCATGTTTACCAGAACCCAAAACCTCGAAATGCATCATGTCTCATGTTTCTGAAACCCGAAACTCAAATGAAGCAAATCCTTTGTTATAGGTTTTTGGATGCTCCAAGCATGATGACATGTCATTAATGTCCAGTTGTCTGGCAGTTGGTACACATGTCAAGTGAGGTGTATTAGCAATCATTCCAATGCACCAGATGAAGCTAAGATGTAGGGCACAATCCGGAAGTTCTAGGAATTCTGAGACAAGCAAGTTGCACGCCGGAGGAAGACAAGGATGATGAAACAAAATAAGCATAATGTTTCATGTCATTTCAATCTTGAAATTGACATGTCTTTTTCATTTCTGTTTCATCACATAGGAAGCAAATTTTGACTTGGTCTCCTGCGTGAGAGTCAAGCAAAATAGGACTCTTGTTAAAAGACTATTTTCTAGGATTTATCCTATTTTCTCTCTACTCTTTTTATTATAAATAAGGGATGTGTGTACATTCCAAAGGGTTGAGATTTTTGAAATATTGGGAGCTATTGTGAAGAAGAAAAACTTTGTGTTTTCTTTTAATCATTTGAGGAATAGAAGTTGATACTATTTTGCAAACTTTGTGTTGTGAGATATATCTTTCTTAAGATATTGTTCTTATGTTCAAAATCTTAAGCTATTCTTTGTTTAGCATCTTGATGATTCTAATAATTTCAAACATTACATTTGTTATCTAAAGCTCGTATGATTATTTTGTGCTCTGTGTTTACTTGAAAGAAAATACGTTCCTCTCCTTTCCTTTCCATTTTGTTTCTTCCGTTGTAATAATCTCCGACCTAGTCCATTTATAAAAATGACATCTTCCCAAAGTGTGGATATGGATTTTGGGATTCTATCCCAACGCCAATGGTTAGATTAGTGTGAATACTATATATATTGATTTTACTGTGTTTTAGATTAGTAATAAACAGGCAGCCTCACTTGTCTTTGAGGAGGGATTTAATCCCATGTACTATGGTTGAACCTCATATTTTGCATTGACAAAATATCCAACCAAAAAATTGAAACACAGAGGTGCGAGATAGAAGAAGGAACTTACCCAAAGATAAACGTAGAAGGACCTTCACTAGCTAAGGCAAAAAAAAATATGAGAGGATTTCTTGAATCCAAATCACTTGAAGAATATTGATAATCCTCTACCAAAGGCTGATCTCTCTCACAAATGAATACATCTTTTCCGATGTCCGACCTTTAACAACTTTCCAAACTCTTCTCCCTTTTAACTCGAGTTCCTTGAATTTGAGAACAACTTCTTAGCAGAGTCCCTAATGAAGAGAGATCTTCTTCCTTCCAATTTTGAAGAGATTAGCAACATAAAAAATAAATGATAGAAATCTTAAGACGCTAGTATTTATCAATATCATAACAACATGGAGTCACCACTAAATACTTTCACCCTATTTCGTAAATGCACTACAATAATCGGTCAAATATCTATCGAACCGAAAATCTTGCAAATCTTTATAGATCGACCTTCCTTTCCTTGAATTTATCAATTACAAATGCAAATGAATTGTAACAACTACTACAAACTAATAAAACTGCTGCAGGTAGAACTTATACCTTCACTTAATCCTTACAAATGATTATAAAATTATGCTTCAACAATGTATTTGCATGCGAGAATTTGCAAGGACATTACCGGGTTTGATATACATTCAAATATCTCAAATATGTATGCACATGGATCAGATTGAACTAATAAAATATCAAACTCAGAACTCTACTCTTCATTCCAGCCTTATAAATCTGATCAGAAGATGATACTCAGATTTGTAATTGCACATAAATCACATAAGAAGTATTACCAGGGATATGAAATACTGAAATACTAAATAATGTCCCCGGAAATGGCACCACCGGTGTTAGTACCCAAATTTGTTCTCCTTTCAATATGATCATCATTAGAGATATGACATGAAGCTTGAAGTCAAATTGATCATGATGTGTGTTGTTTTTAGCCGGGATGTGATCTAAATGGCACTCAGTTTGTGGAGAGATGGATAGCACTCAAATAGGACTTGATCTTATCCTAACTATTTTAGGTTGTGCCTTTCAACCAAGGTAATAAAACCTACTTTGTAACCCTAAAATGGTGAAGGAGATGCATATAACCCTCAATTTTTGCAAATAGTATGGAAAGGACCTTGGGAAAATATAATCAACACTCCAAATCGACTTTCACAAGTTGTCACTCCCAGATTCTGGAGATATTTTCAAAGCAAGGCAAGGGTTACTTGAAGACATTACATGATCCTGATTTTCTTTGTGCATTTTTGTAGATGGATTATATTCTATTGTTGACACACAATGCAATGCAAGGGTATTTTGGGGTAGGATTAGTTATTTTGAATGAATTTTGGTGGGAGATTTTTAGACAAGATTAACTAGAATTTGCCAAATTCTTTGAGGACCTTTGCAAGAAATTTGTAAGACCTAAACAACAGAATGATTCAAAGGGGTTAAGGTACTCCTTCAACCAAGATATGTGCAATAAATGGAGGCCTAGATCTACACTCTTCCACACAATATTTGACAACCTGCCACAAAATATTAAAGCAGATGAACCAATAAAGCATCCAGAAACCTTAATTTTATCATGACCCAAGGTGCACCCAAAGGTTTACAAACAATCTCTAAATTCAAGGAAGGTAAAGTGATTTTAAATCATTTATCTCTTTATCGATGAAATCTCTTCTGAGTGTGAGAATGCAAATGCCACTAAATTATCAACAACAAATGAGACCATGTATGATCAAGAGAGATTTCAAACACAAGACTGCAATAGGAGCAAGAAACACAAATTGAAAACATTTTGAAACATATCTCGCATGCAAATTTTGCCAAGAGACAACACAAAATAACCTAGAATGACCAAATTTATCATTAGGGAATCTTATAAGAACAATCTTAGAGCTTGTTGATGGCTTTACATCTGAAACTAACTCAACATGATACAAATATGATGCTGAAAGGAATTAGAAATGGTTCTCGGTGGTTTCTCAAAGAATGGTCTTCTTCCCGATTTTCTGTCAAATTATAAGTTTCTCCAACATTTTTCATGTCTCAAAACATGCATTATATAACTTTCAATTACATTTGATCCTTCTTTCCCAAGAAAAGAATATGCCTAGCATCAAGTTTGTTACAAAATTCCAACATGATTCACAGATAGGGACGTTTAACATATTTGCAACAAAAGTTTCCAGGTGTTTCCAAAAAGTTAAATCATTACAAATCCTTCATCATTATCGATTATGGACGCACATTTTTCATTCTCCAAGCATGTAGACCCCTTTAATTTCATTATTTCTTCCTTAGCATTTCAAAATTTGATTCTATAACTTATTGATTTGATATTTCACATTTTCCATGGGATGGGGCAAAAATTATTTAAAAACACCTCAAATCTACAAATTAGTCTATAAAACCAATTGCATTGGTTCTCGCAGCACAAACGATATGAATTTTCTAAAAATTTGATCAAAATTGATGCAAAATTCACATCTCCAAGCTTCTTCGAGCAAAATGGTGTCCAAAATGAAAAATGCATAGTTACCATTGATTTCACCTTTTCCCTTCAATCTGGGCCCTCCACGTGTCAAAATATGATTGGGAATGGATTTGGGATCACTTTTTGACCTTTTAACATTTTTGGAAAAATGGAAAAAATTGACTTTTTTCTCTCGCCCCTCTGCCCTTGAAATTTGGAGCTGACACGTGGCATATGGTGGGTCCCATTGAAGTTGTGGCTCAATTCTACACATTTCCACCTTTTTTGGAAATTTGGAATTTTTTTAATTTTTTCCCCTGTGGGCCCTCACCTCCACCTCTGTCGTTGACACATGTAACCTTCTCTATCGTTGAGGATCTGTGGGCTCAAATCAAGTTTTAACACCTTTTTCGCGAAGGAAAATTTCTCATTTTCCCGTGGGCCCACACCTTCGATTTCTTCCCGCCACGTGTCATCTTAATATTTTTCACGGAGCCACGACTCAAATTTTCATTCCAAGTCTTTTTGCAAAATGGGAAAAAAAACCCTTTTGCCTCCACCAGGCCGTCGACCCTCTCTACCCACCATGTGTCTCCTTGTGGTTCGTTTGGTGGACCCGTGCTTCAAACTTCCATTTTAACTCCTTTTGCAAAGAGGGAACAATTTCACTTTTTCCCCTACCGGTCCGCTGACCCGCACTCTCCTCTCAGTGCTCGCCACGTGTCCACCTCTTGCTCTATTGTGGACTCGCGACCCTTTCCTCACCCTTTTTCCCTTTCACCAAAAAGGAAAAAATTTCCTAAGTCCTCTGTGAGCCTCTCATTCCACCTTTGCATGAGAAAGTGACATGTGTCCTCCTGTGGAGTTACGGGGGCAATTTTGATTTTTTTCCAAAACACCAAAAAACGTTAATTTTTCAAAGAAACTCATCAATCCATGTCCAACCAGAAGTGGCCATGTATGTATGAGGCTTGACCTTAAATTTGATGAGCAAAGGACACCCGCATTTATCGTCAAAAACACATAATTTTCCTGCAACCTCCAAAATCAGTTTTTTCTTCGTGGATGAAGGATTTTTTGATCAAAAGGCAAATGAAAGGTATTTTAAAGCAATTTTCGACCATGGGGATACACTTTTTAGGGAAAATAAGCACAAAACAAGCAATCATGAGCTCAAAAGTTTGGGAAACGTAGAAAAAATGATAGAGGCCCATGGATTTGGAAATTTAGAGCACAAAATAAGGCACACAAGTATTTTTCTTTAAAATGGGGTAGAATAATAAGTTTGTGAGCCTTTGAAATCATCCAATCTAGAGAAAAAATTTTACAGACTACCAAATTAAAAAAATGCTTTTAGAGCACGTAGAACAAAGGGGGAAGATGGGAAAATAACATAGGATCAAAATGGGCAGCAATAATATCTACTAATAGATAGAAGTTATAAGGCTTTCTTTTAGATTGTTTTTGATCTCGCTTGGAATTGAATTGGAATTCTTGTTTTGTTATAGCCTCTTTATGTAAGGACTCCTTATTTTTTCATCTTTGGGTGAGGCGGTGATGTGTATTCTAAAATTGATTCTTTCCTTCGAGAGAAATTGTGTCCGAGAAATAAATATGTAATGATTCTCTTCTTTGTCTATATGGAAAGATGAAGCATACTAATATGAGATATGTTATAACTAACTCCTTTCCTGCTTGGAAAAGTTAAATGTGTTTTTCCATTCTTATGAATTTATGAAATAATGGAAGGAAAAAACTTGTTTAATGTTTAAAAGTAATTAATAAGATCAATTAAGTCTTGTGATATAATTATGATGTTGTAGATTTTAATATGTTCTTTTCTTAAATGTAAATTTCAGATTTTCTTAATTGTACTTCTTTTTAGATTTTATTACTTATGATTAATTGTATGTTGTATATTAATTTTTCATTAAAGTAGAGTTGTTTAATGAAACAATTGGTGGAATGCACATTACTTTAATGCTTAGTTCTTATCATGCTCGGTTCATTGAACTAATCATGTGCTAGCAATTTTGTAGATGGACATCATGAGTGATAAAAGAAGAAGAGAGATTTCATGTTGTATTGGCTTATTTAATCTTGGATCTTATGTAAAGAGTTTCGATTCATTCTTGAATTGTATAAAAAAATGTATTCTTTTGGAATGGAGGTTGTTTGTTATGCAGCATGCCTAAATTGCATAGTCTTGTAAAGGTTTAGTTTTATAATGATGAATTAAAAGTTGGAGATTTATTTGTATTGGTTGTGTAAATTATCTTGTATTTATGAAAATGGATATCCTATCTTGGTGATATTTTTCATATATGTTATATGCTTAAATTGAAAAAATTGATTAATTGGATAAAGGGAATTGGTTTAGTTTCCTTATTTAGATGCATCTTGTTAAGTTGCATAAGATAACGAATTCATCTAAACAATTATAACCTAGTAAATGAATGTGTAATGGATATGAAATAAAACAATAGAAATTGAGAAAGATACTAAGGGTATGACAAACCCTAACACTTAATCATGTTGAGGAAGATTCCTCCTCGCTCAATGAAATGTAATCTAAATAATGGTGATATGATTGTTAATCGTTAGACCACATTTCCTATAAAGCCTATTGCTATTTGAACCTACTTGGTTGATACACCTTCTTGAATGGTTAAGTTACATTTAATGGAACTTATGATGTCGTTAACTTTGTCCTTTGGATATCTGTTTGTTAAGCCAAGTAAAACGAACCTAAAAATTGATCATAATTTAAGGAAGTTATTTAATGAATAAATGAATCAAATTTAGAAAAGAACTTATGGAATGTTGGATCAGGTTTTAGCAAGGTTGTTGTAATGTCGTGTAATAATTCAAATTAATAATGTATTAATAACCTCCTTGGGGTATGTACATCTTGATGAGGTAGTTTTCTATAGGATGTTAGCACATGCCAATCAGTAAGATCACCTTTAAGAAGACAAGGATCTTCTCAAGGTTACAACGTTGTAGTTTTCATGTGGCAACCCCTTCTGCATTGATCATCTAGATCTACACACAAATAAGGACTTGAACTTAGTTTCTCTTTAGGTCAAGTTAGTGGCATGTTTTGATAGATGGTAGCTTTCAATGGATCAAATTACCTTGGCACATCTGGTTGACTTAGGTCAACCGAGTATGCCCATATACCCTAAGACATTGTGAGCGTCTTCCTATAATAAAATATGTTTCTAACTAGGGCTAGGGTTAAACCTTGGACAAGTGGATTGATGATAGTTATTAAATACCATTCTACATAATAGAAGAGTAAGGTGAAGGATGTATTCTAGAATGACGAGTATACCATCTAGGAATAGTAATATGAACAATATGTTGAAAATATTTGGCCAAAGTATTGCAAGGTATTGGTTGCATTGTCTTATGTCACCTTGTTTAAAACAACGTGATGTCGATGAATATTGGTAACAAATATTTTGATAGGTTCTTTAAATAGATCACTCAAGACTGAATAGGGTAGGAGAACCAACTATATGTAGTATACATAAAGTATTCTATACTTAAGCTAACATGAGAGATCGAGTTGGTAACCAAGTCATGGAATTGAGAGATTGGTATCATACCGAGTCATTACAAACACATATGGTTATCTCTGTTATGAGATTGATTGGAATGGAATGTGTGTTCTAAATGATGTTTTATGTAGAACAAAGAACATTAAGTTAAAAAAAAATCATTGTTTCTAAAGTCTTAAAATAGGAATGTTACGTTGTCGACTAGTATTGCAGCCCAAGGATGAGAGCTATCATTATGAAGGGCACATAGATGGAGGGAGTCATGGAAGATGATTTAGAGGCTATGGAAATCGTAGAGGTGGAAAAAGTGAGTTCCCATGTGGAACTTGTTACAAATCTGGGTCTGCTGAACACTATAAGTGCAAATGCCTTGATCTCATTACAATGTTATTAGTGTGGAAAGAAGAAAAAGTATGAGGGGTATCCGGAATTATTTGAAAACATGATCTAACAATAGTGGAAGGAAAAAGGTGTCCGGATGGTAAGCATGAAGAAATACAACTTTTGGTGGATGCCAAGGGTGTCATGTTAGTCAAAGTTAGAACTTGTACTCGTGAAAACATGATCTAAGGCTTCACGCGCCAAGGATATACCAAAGCATAGACCTCTAATTACTAGAGAAGAGTTGTTGTGTGGGAAGTATCCAGACCCTACTCATAAAAAAAAAAAAGTCTATTAAGAAACCATTGATGTGATTCAAGCCTATAAGGAGAGATCCAAAGCCTAAAGGAAAATTTGCGGCGCTTAAAGAAAAAGAAGAGTATTGATGCCTCATAAAAGGATCTGGATGAAGTCTTGCATGCTAACCTTGCTCCATAAAAGTATTGTACGTTGGAGGAGAGCATGAGCGAGAAGTCTTGCATGCTAACCTTCCTCCTCACATCATTAACTATGATAAGGAGATTACCTTGAATGCAATAGTTGATGGATGGATCTGAGCGATATTTTGATTGGCGAGACACATGGAATCAAATGGGAAGACCCCCATTACAGCCATCCTCAAAACATTGAATGCAAGTAGTTGATGGATGGATCCCGAGCAATGTTTTGATTGACACAGTACGAGAAGTTAATGTTTTCACTTTAGACACATGGAATCAAATGGGAAGACCCCCATTACATCCATCCTCAAATATGTTATATATGGCTAGCAAGATAAAGGAAATTCCCATTAGTGTTTTGAAGGATGTTGCTATCACTATCCAAGGGTTAATTTTAACTGGAGACTTCAAATTCTTAGCACTTTCTGAAAGGCAGACAACTTTCTAGTGTTACTTTGGTGCCCTTGGTGTTATAAGAATAATGTTGACTTACATTTAAATAAGGGATATATAAGTTTTAAGAACAAGGAGGAATTTTTTATCATCCTTTTGACTGATGAAAAGACAACACCCTATACTAAGCCCTTAGGAGAAGGAGACCTAGACATAATCTATGTGTGCACTATCGAGACCTTGAGGTTGTGAACCAAAAATAAGGAGTTATTCAATGGGAAGATGCTTGATCTGTAATTCATACCCCTAGTTTGGCATGTGAAAATTAGGTGCACGAGACATATGAGTTAGTCAGAAGGGAGTTAAGAGGCTCACTCGTGCACTTGGTAGGAAAGCAATTGCCAAGTTACACCGAGGAAGCCAACCCGATATTTTCTTGCAAGTAATGGAGACCAAATGGAGATGTGAGATGTAAAGGAGAAGGATGCTTCACTATAATTTTCTTAGGGCCATAGCACATTGTTGGGTGACCCATCGCGATAACCTTCTAGAGTGACGTAAGGTGAGAATTGTATTCTCTGTTAGGTTTCTCCAAAGTAATGCACCTACTACTATACAGGACTATTATGGGAAAGAACCCACCTTGTTTCACGTCTAGGCATGTAAGAAGGCCTGGATGGAAGGTGTGGAAGCCTTGCCACCATATTTATAGGTGAATAAGATTTACTCAACCTTATAAGGTTGTACTCACACATTGAACATTCATTTGGAACTACATCGTTAGAAAGGAAACTGGTGGGATTTCACGATGAATTGATTCAAACATTTGAGTATCGAATTATTAATCCATTGGTGAACAAGGTGTTACACATTGTTAAGTGCCTAACTATGTGGGATAGTGCCATGGTGGAGGACACAGAATCTGGAATTTTTAGAAGAACCTAACTTGGAGGATAGAATACTAGAATTTTTAGAAGAACTCCGACTTGGAAGTGCATTTCGATGAGGAAGAGCCGAGGAAATACAACTTGAGTGTGCTTGCATGGAAAAAGAGAAAGGGAAGTTGGTCTATGTGATCAATGGTGAAGAAGTGGAGAACTTGGATGTTAACCATACTATGGGTATGCATGAGGTAATGGATAGTGTTGATGAGAAAGTGCATGCCTACCATGAACCCTTGAAAACTAAGAAGGTTAACATTAGTTCAAAGGTGGAACCGAAGAAAGATACTATTAGAGATTACTTGGACAAAAAGGAGGTTTCAAATATCATCTATCTCATATATGAATTTAAAGATTTTTTCCACGTGGGTACCATGATCTTAAGGGATTTCACCACTCTTTAGGAGAGATGTGGATAAAAATGAAGGAGGGTACATGCCCAATTTGGAAGAGACCATACCAAATGAATTTGAATCCATGCATCAGGGTCAAGGAGGAGATTGACAAGATGATCACATCAGGAATCATTGAGGCTGTTGAGGAATCAAAATGGATAATTCCAATGGTCATCATCATTAAGAAGGATGGGAGGATAAGGATTTATGTTGATTACAAGGATTTGAATGTGGTATCATCTATTGACCCTTTGCAACCCCCTTCACTTAGGAGATCATATAAGCGTGAGTCGTGGTGTGAGATCTATTCTTTCATAGATGGATTCTCGAGATATCATTAGATTAGAATTGTAAAGGAGGACCAATAAAAGATAACCTTCACCAATGAATGGGGAATTTTATCCTACACGGTAATGGATTTTGGACTAAAGAATGTGCTTGCTATGTTTTCGTGCATTGTGGTTTAAGAATTTTAGGACTTCATCCCTAAGTTTCTTCAAGTCTACCTTGATGATTGGATAGTTTATAGACTAGTAAAGACCATTGCAACAATCTACAGTTGATGTTTGAGCGATTTTGGTAGTTGAGTACATCTCTAAACAATATTAAATGTGTTTTCACTACTCATTTTGGAACCCTGTTGGGCATATCATATATAAGGAAGGTTTTTTGGTGGATCCTACCCAATTAGTTGTTATTGTGGGATTGGGGAACCTACAGCCCAAAGCCCAAAGCCCAGCGTGCATGGATTCCTTGGGCATATGGGGTACTACCAAAAATTTATTAAGGGATATGCTAAGATCATTGCTATATTGGAGGGATTACTGAAGTAAAGAATTACATTTCATTAAGGAAAGGCGCAATGATGGCATTTGATACAGTAAAGAATAGGCTTATCACTGTGCCCATATTACGCTTTCCTTCTTGGGATAAGCCATTCCATGTACATGTTGATGCCTCAGGGATGGAAATTGGAGTAGTGTTGGCACAACTTGGTGAGGGGACTGTTGATCACCCTCTTTATTTTGCAAGCAAGAAGTTGACACCAATAAAGTATAACTATACTACTACTGAGTGTGGGGCATGTTGATGATCTACATGCTGCACAAATTTAGGAAGTATTTGTTGAAACCCCTTTATATTCTACACGGACCACATGGCATTGAAGTACTTGGTAAACAAGATCATTTTACAAGGGTGCATATGTAGGTGGGTCCTATTATTTCAAGAGACCGAGTTTACTGCTTATTGTAAAATTGGGTAAAAATAACACGGACCCGACCATTTATCAAGGATCAACTCGGGGAGGATGTGTAGAGAATTACGGATAAAATTCCGATGCACAACTATTTATATTGTCGCATGTGCCCTCTAAATTATAGGATATTGTTTTGTTTCTTAAAAATGTTATGGCACTGGAGGGAATGAAGACTTTGGAGACAAAAGAGCTAGCTATACCGGCACCCCTGCATATTAATTAATGGAGACTCATACAAGTTAGGTCGTGATGATATCTTGCTCTGTGCATGTTAGAGCATGAGGATGATGCAATCATGGTGGAATTACGAGGAGGAAACTATGCAGGAAATGCCACCATGTGGAATATTTTACTATCGGGTTTACGTGGGAAAGCATTTACTAGGATTGTATCGATTTTGCAAGTCCTGTGATCATTGTCAGCACCTTGGAAAGCTAGGAAGAAGATATGAAATTCCCTTGAGGCTAATAGATAGTGTTGAACCATTTGAGAAGTGGGCGGTTAGTCTTTTAGGACCTATTTCAGCTTCTGCGTGAAGGACTACTTCACGGTATATCATTACTTGTACTGATTACTTAACACGGTGGGCCATGATGTAGTGTTTACGAAGGATTGTACAACAACCACAACAATAATATTCCCATGGGAAAATATAATCAGCAAGCATGGTTGTCCTGCAGTGAGCTTGGATATTGACAAGGGTACAAATTTTTTGAATGAGACAGTTGGGATTTTTTGGCGAGTTCATGGTGGCTCATCACAAGACTACCCCTTATCACCCTCAAGATAATGGAACCATTGAGGAATTTAACAAGATACTAAGTCTCACGTTTACTAAGATTTACGATGTTGGGAGATAATATTGGGATGACAAAGTCTCACCATACTATGGGCATATAGGACAACCTACAAGAGATTGAAGAAGGCCACATTGTTTCAATTGGTGTTTGGCATGGAAGTTGTTTTACTAGTAGATTTTATGTTGCCTTCTCTACGTATTTCACGTGCATGAGGATTGGCCACTTGATAAAGCATTAAACGAGCACGTGGATAAGTTTTTGTAGTTGGACGAAAGGTAATAACTTGCTAGGTGGAGTCAGAAGAATGAGAAGGCAAGATAAAAATCATGACACAATCGTCACATTAAGAATAAACAATTTGAGGTTGGGAAAATGGTTTTACTTTATGACTCTAAATTTTTGTGCCATCCTGGGAAACTCAAATTCCATTGGTTAGGGTCGTATATTATATCTTACATCCTTGATTCAGGCATGTGCTAGTTGTAAGCACTAGATGGGACAAGGTTGTTAGGATATTTCAATGGGAGTAGGTTGAAGCCCTACTATAAATAAGGCTTCTATGTGTTTAAAAATAAGGTAGTATTGCCAATTAGATTAGGTTTCCTTTAATTCTTTTCCCTTTTGGTTGTTTCCTTTGTCATCATTTTTTGGGTTTTACATTGCATGCGTTGGTGCACCAAAGTAGCTAATTACATTATAAGATATTTTATGCATAGAGGACCGTGCATACATTTTTATGTGGGGTGAAGTAATAGATATTTTGAATATGTTTGAAAATTTCTTTTGAAAATGGACTAATGGGAATGATTAGTGCAAAGGTAGAAGAACGAGCGGAATGATGGTTAAGGTGTTTGAATTCATGTGGTTATAAAGGTGTGTTGAGAAACGTTTAAAGACCACAAAGAAGGGAAAGATCACATAGTATAACATAAGGTAGGCAACACCTTGGGGAACTACTTGGTGGATAATGTAGAGGTTATGTACTTCAACATGCTAACGCATATGAAGGATTTCTATGGTAGTGAAGTAGTGTTGATGTTCCGTAGAAAGTTATAGTTGCGACACGCAAGGAAGTCGTGGAAGTTGATTTAAGTGAAATAAAGTGCTCTATTAAAAATGACATTAAGACACATGGTTGGAGGAACTCTAAGGCATTGAAAAAGTATAAATAGGAGGTAAGAGTAGTCATTTCGACTAATTTTCCTTAGAAAAATTATTTTGTGCTCTCAAGCTCGAAGTGCGATGAGGGTTTTGTGAAGAAGAGTGAAGCGAGGTACTTATCATGAACTAGTGGAATTGTGCAAGTTATAGTGTAGTCTTGGGGTGTTGCAAGGAGGAAGGAATATATCATAGAATGAAAGGGGTTGCATGAAGGATAAGAAGAGAAGTAATCTATTTTGGGTGGGAAAATGAGAGAGGTGAAAGAAAAAGAAGAAATAATATGACACCCAAGAAATCTTGAACAAAGAGATTGGTGGTGGAGAAGGAGGATCCCATGGAGATTTACTCAGAAATGTAGTACCCCCTAGGGGTTATCAAGGTAGAAAAGTGGATTTTGAAGTTATACAAGTGTAAGATCAGTGAATACAACCACAGGACAAGTGACAACAAAAAGCTAATGTTGGCGAGACTTATTTTCGAGACAATGCAAATAGTGGATGAGCTAGAAACCCTAAGGTTGATGACTCGGTGTAACAAGAACTACAAAAGACTGGAGTTTTGCAGCTATGGGAGCTGCCTTTCTTTGTAAACCTTCCCCATTGTTCAGATGGTTAATGTTGTGGGTACATGAATAATTATTCTACTTCATAGGAAGAATAGTTAGAATTACGAGACCACTTGATTAGGATAGTTATAGGCCTACGAAACACCGATGAGGACATGACACTTGATTTATGTGCCACTACAAAGATTAAGGAGCTAGCAAAGAAATTTAGCTACGAGAAGGGAGGAATAACACATGTGATTGTGGATCTCCCGAATCATCATTAAGAGTCACCTCTGGATCATTAGTTACAAATTTGGTGAATGAAATAGGTGTAAAGACATCAATAAGAGGTTTGTGTATGTGGCCTCTGATTGTTAAAAAGGGAAAAATATAATTTTGTAGATTTTTTCACAAATGGCATTGTTGAAGAAGAACAAATGCAGAATGAGGCAAGAGAAAAAATAACATGGGGATCCATACTTCTATTGATCATATTCTAGGAGATTGGTGTCCCAAATGGGCTAAATGGGAACATATGGGTTCACCCATCAATGTAATCATCCCTACAATTCAATTTGTGGATCTCACTTGTCACGCGACCATCTCGAGTGCTTACAGGCTCGAGATGAACATGTTGTTTGAACATTTACACAAAGAATTTGAGAATAATTGGTGCATCCCCTATGAATTTCCACAAGTTATTGGGAATCAAATAAAACTCGCAGTTACTCATCATTTTTTCCTACTAAATTTTATGATGGCCATGGGAGATATGCAGCCATGGTGCAAGCTCCCCTTCACGTTTACTGCTAAGTACATGAAGTGTGATATCAACCAAATAAAGGATGCACATAAGTTTGTATTTGATGTAGACAAAGTGGATGTTGATGTCCATACATTGCATGTGACATACAAGTATGGTACTCGACCTACTTATGTCGAAGTTTTGGAGCCACACTTTCGGGCTTGCACCCTCAAGTCAGCGTTACCATCAAATGGTACATCCATCGGGTGTTCATGAAAATACACCCCAAAACACAAGGGGGAATTGAATTAGAGCTTACAAATTCCACCTTTTCAAAGCTACAGGAGGTGTCAATCGCACCCATGAAAGTGGTATAAGTCTTCGAAGAGGAAGAAGAAGAACAAAGTGAAGGTAAGTTAGACACTTCCCAGAAGAGGAAGTACTACACACTCCATAATGGTAGAAAAGGCAAAATAACTTCACTACAAGGTGGCACCAAGGCCTCATTACAAGGGATAGAGAAAGAGAAGAAAAAGGAGGAAGATCATAAATAAAAGAAGTAAAATACACATGATGCATCAAGCCCCAAAATAGGCTTAGAGGAAGGTGAAGAAGAAGACCCCACCACCTTCAAGACAGAGTTTTAAAAAGATATGGAAGAGAAAGAAGTTGAGGATAAAGCCATAGATGAGGGTGAGGTGTGAGAGGAAGGAAAGGGGTGCTCTATAGGACCTGAGAAGATCCCATCATGTGAGGCCTCCCTGACACAGACCATCAGCCCAAGGGGAGATAAGGGGGACTCCTTTACTATAAAGGAGGATAAAGGATTCACCCCTGGAGCAAAGAAGCAGAGGATGAAGCAAAAAGCTACAAGGAAGAAGTGGACACCCATGTCCCCACATATGGACTTTGTGGACGACCCCATGAAGGTATTGCGCACAAGGTTCCAAGCCACCCTCCCACCAGAAAAGCTACATGGATGGGATTTGATGGATCAAGAAGGGGGTGTGCCCAAAACTAGGAAGATGCTTAGTTGGAACATGCATTTCCATGCCAAAGAGCTTGAGTTTGAGGTCAATGATCATGTGATTGAGACCATCCATCTGAAGAATAAAGGAGGAGAAATATATAAGTTGGTGGATCCTAACCACTTAACAGATGATAAATCATGCAATGTGCTTCAAAATATGTCTTCGGAGGTGATCCGATGCGTGCAGGTTGGATGCAGAAGCCATTTTTCAAACCATGGTCATGGAAACGAAGAACAAAGAAAATGAGATAGATAGATTACACCAGGGATTTTTTAGAGTAGGTATTTACCTTAGCTCATGTTCACCTAGGTACTTTATTTACCTTTATTGTATCTACCCTCACCCACTTATGTGTGTGGATTTTGGGCCCCTATTATAGCTTCAAAATCTTAAGGGTAGGCCCGCATGGCCGAGGAAGAGCATAAGTGAAGCCATGTAAGATAGTATTCAAAAGGATTCTTGGAGAACCTATGGCACACGCGCCATGTGAAGAAAAATTTGGGACTTAGCTGCTTTTGGCCTTTTGGGTAGAACACATGAAGAATGTGTTCCATTTGGATAAGGTTCTTGCTTGGTGATAGGGTGTCCTAGAAGGAATATACCTTGCGATTGAAAGATCAAAAAATATAATCATGACATGGGGAGGCATGCGCTTGGGGCGACCCACACCTTGACACTTGGGGCTAGATCTAAGGCTAGAGAGGAGTTTTTAGAGCTCAGATGCCTATTTATACATGCACCCTTGAAAGAACAAAGACAAAAGTGAGGTAGTGGAGCTCTGTAGAATTACTGTGAGAACTAAGGGATGAAAATGAGTAAAGGATTCTAGTAAGGATGTAATGGGGAATGAAATTTTTGTTTTGTGAGAATACATGTATGAATCTAAACATGGCACATGACTATGGTCTACCTCTCTGTGATACTTTGTAGCAAGACTATGAATGAATATGATAAGGTTACCATCATGTTTATGTTAAAGATCTCCTTCTGTATTATCTGCATGTTTTTACTCTACTTTTGATCTTGTATAATCATGGACCTTACTTGAATGATTAAGTATATTTATGGATTTACAACTTCTTGGTTCTATTATTCCTGTTGTGTGCTTTGTTTCCATTATGACTGAAGGGGTGTAGAATCCATCCTGAGCTCTATAGCTTCTTCATGTCTATTAAATCACTAAGTCAGAATCATGAACTATGCCTTCCACTAGACTCACATAAAAGAGAGACTCGGCTCCCTCTCACGCATCTCGGGTGAAGTGCCTAGCACCCGCTGGGTGATAGGCTGACATGCATGAGGTTCGCTTGTTCTTAGTTGGTGAAAAAATGACTACATCTTGGTTCCGTTGCTTTGGGACCTCTTTTTGAAGTTGTAGTAGAACATGACATACATCATGATTTGTGCAAAAAGTGATGGCATAGTGCTTAACACTTGAAGGTGTTGAAGATTGGTTTAAAAACACAGAGGATGAATTTTCTCATAGATTTAGTACTGGATCTGGGTTTGATATGAGAAGATGGGTGGAAGACACTCTTTATCATGAGTTTTACGAAACCTTATTCTATTTTTTTCCCAATAGATTTATTCGAATGGCTCTCGATTTATACATCTAGATCGGGGTGGTGTTATAAATCACACCCTTGGACCCAAGAAACATATCATAACTTGTAAGATGTTGATCTAACGTGGACCCGTGCTATAGATCATTGGTGGAAGGGAGTATTGACTAGATACACTTTGGGATATGCCATTTCCATATATTCCTATCTAGAAGTTGCTGAGTTTAAGTTCTTGTAAGAGCCTAGGGATCATTTTTGTGTGTTATTAGCCTTTTGATCAAAATATTGATGGTAACCATGGGTTTAGAGGCATTTCCTATGGCCGGCTAAACCACCATGAGTGTTAGGCGAGGAAGCCAAGTTGAGGGAGGATGGATGATCTGACAATGAATAGGAAAGAGAGGAGAGACATCTCAAGTATAACGAAGTGCATGAAAAGGAGATTGATAAACAACATGGGATTACGAGTGGCCTATGGAGCTAGACATGGTGGAAAGGAGTTGAGGTTCATGTGGAGGATGTGGAACCCGAATAGTCTATGGTACCCCATCTTGGTAAGTGTGGGAGAGAAAACCTTACGGCTTCTGATAAGATTCCATCGTGTAGAGAAAGAAGATTCATTTGCGTGCATCCGATCCCACCTAGCGACCAAACCTTAGTTTTGGTTTGTTTGAATGAGGGAAAAGTATAATTGATCCATTTGATATCAGTGGAAGCAACCGATCGGCACCTAGAAGATACAACTTCTCGTTTGGGACTTCTATGGCTTCACACACTATTCTAGTATTTGGTGGAATGTTTGGACAAGGCACGTATACAACTAGTTTTGGAAGTGCATTAGGAAGTGGTGGAGGAAATATGACTAGGAGTGGTACTAGCTCACAAAATTTTGGCTCGTAATTCAGTGAGATGATGGGAGCATTTGACATGACAAACATAGGCCCTGTACCTAACAAAAAAGGATCTAGAGGTGCAAGTGGTGGAGTTGGTGGCTCAAGATCTAGTGGGTCCGGCAGAGGAGGAAACACCGGAGGAAACCAAGGGACTGGATCAAGAGGGCAAGGACCTCAGCCACCTCCTCAAGTCTTTTTTAAGATGTCTCTACACTTACCAGATTACAGTGTGATAGAATATGTTGTGGAGCATGTGCATAAGTGTGAACTACTATGGCGTGCGAAGGACTATGGTGTGTTATGGAGCATGTGCATAAGTGTGAACTACTATGATTGAAAGGCCAGTCAATTTGTGATGACCTTGCAAGGACACGTGCATAGTTGGTATAGAAAGTATGACCTTCATCAGACTGTTATGGATTATACTGCACTAAGAAATGCATTCTTGGCGGAATTCCACATACCTGAGTTTGAACATAAGAGCATTAGCTCTCTCAAAGAAATTCAATAGGGCATGGTAGAGAACATGTGGGAATATGATGTGTGTTTAAACTCTATTGTCTAAATTGTCTTATGATATCCACCCTTCACAACATGCTAAGTGGTTTTTCGAGGATTTATATCACTCTTTAGGAGAGATTTATCTCATAAAACATTCATAGCCCTGCACAAAGCATTGGAAGTTGCTTTACACACCGAGGCCATTGGTAGTGTTGGCACTAGTGTTAGCCTATTTTTGGGGCTCATATTACTACCATGGCTAAGCAATTGGAGAAATTATCTACCAACAAAATTCTAAAGATTCACGAAGGGATGTGGTGCATGGATTTTAATGTAGAAGGGCACATGAAGGATAATGGTGGGATATGTACTCGGAAGGTGGTGCGCGCTGTAGTGGTAAACTACGAAATATGTCACAAGGACCATGATGCAAGTAGGTGCCCCTTATTGCAGTGTGTGATCCATAAAAACATGTCTTATTATTGTAAGATATGTACCTCAACCACACATGACACCAAGGATTGTAGATCAATTGACTAGATTCGTGAGGCAATTGATCTCGATGTGCGCCAATGGCATTGCCAGCAGTTCCAAAGGAGATGACCATGGGTATAGAGAGTGCGGGGATGAAGGTGCACGTGGAAGAGGGTTTCGCGGGGATTTTATGGTTATGGTAACCATGGAGGAAGAAGTGAGTTCCCACGTGGGACGTGTTTTAATTATGGAGCCACAGACCATTATAAGCGTGAATGTCCAGATCTTCTACAATGCTCCTAGTGTGGAAAAAAACATAAGTACGAAGAGTGCCCGAGTTATACAAACATATGAGTCAGCAATAATGGAAGGATAAGGGCACTTTGCCATGGTGAGTATTAAGAAGGTTGAAGAGTAATGGATTCCGCGAGTAATACGTGAATCGATTTAGATCCTATTATGGTAATAACAAGGGAAGAATCCGTGCATGTAAAGGAGGTACCTAGGCAGAGACCTCTGGTTTTGAGAGAAGTAGTACACATGAAGTATCCAAACCCGGCTCATTAGAAAGAAGTCTACCAGAAACCATGGACATAATTCGAAGTTTACAAGGGGAGATCCAATGCTTAAAAGAGTAGACTAGAAAAGATGAGCAAAGGAGACTAGTAGAAGCACCAAGGGATGACTTGGATGAGGTTAAGGAGGTGTGTAAACTACTGAGGCAGGAGAATATTATTCCCCTACTAGGGGCATGGTTGAGGGAAAAGGTGCCATGTGCTGGGGGAGAACATGAAAGGTAGATCCTGCATGCAAACCTCCCACCTCACAGCCTTGATTATGACAAAGAGATTACCTTGAACACAGTAGTGGATGGATGGTTGCTTAGCAACATCCTCATTGACATAGGTGTGGAGGTTAATGTTCTCACTCTGGTGCCCTGGAATCAAATGGGAAGACCTGTATTACAACCATCTTCAAATGTGTTGTATATGGAAAATAAGACAAAGGAAATGCCCATAGGTGTCTTGAAGGATGCGACCATTACCATTTAGGGGACTAGGTTCACTAGGGATTTTGAATTCTTGGTGCTTGCTGAGGCAGATAATTTCCCATCTCTACTTGAGAACTCGTGGTGTTATAAGAATAATGCAGACCTTCAGTTTAACAAGGGGTATATAAGCTTTGAAAATAAGGAAGAGAGGGTAGTTATACCACTTAGTTGATGGGAATTCCACCCTATCTTACCGAACCTCTTGGAGAGGAGGTTCCTGGATAGAATATATTTGTGCTCCATAAGAGATCCGAGAGACCATCCACCCTACAAAAGGAGTCATCTAGTTTGATGATGCTCAATCTATCAGTGATACTACCAGTATAACATGTGATAATTGGGTGCATGGGACTTATGAATTGATTGGGTGACATCCGAAAGGATCATAACCAAGGTAACCATGGTGTGAACATTTCGTGCGAATGGTAGGAAAGGCAATAACCAAGTATTCTAGGGATGCATACCCCGAGGTCTTTTTAAGAGAAATGGTAGCCCAATGGAGGGAGTATGAGTGAAAAAGGATGCTAGGTTATGTTTTGATAGGTACAATAGCAAGATGGTGGGCCGTGCAAAGTGAAAAATTGTTGGAGTGACGTGAAGTTAGAATTGCACTCACTATCTGATTCTTGAAAAGCAACATACCCACCACTATCAAGGATTACAATGGCAATGGACCCGCCTCTTCCTACATCCGTGGCATGTGAGAGGATCTAGGGAGAAGGAGTGTGAAGCTTTACCACCCTCCCTTTGGGTGCGCAAGATATATTTGACACTACAAGTTTGTGCATGCGCTTAGTACATCCATTCTAAAGCATGCTTTTGCCAAATAGGAAATTGGGAGGATTTAGTAGACCTGGTTCACACATTAGAGTACCGAAGTTCCAAGCATCCATTTGATGAGGTGTTGAAACTATCAAGTGCCTCACTCAGGGGATTGTGCCATGGTGGAAGATAGGTTAGTAAACATACTTGGTGGACCTAACTAACTTGGAAGCGCAGTTTGAAGAGGAGGAACTAGAAGACATACAATTCGAGCACGCTGCAAGAAGGAGAAAGGAAGATGGTATACATTATTGATGGAGAGGAGATAGAGAACTTGAATGTTGACCATTTGATTGGGACATGTGAAGTGGTTAGCCATGTAGATGCATGTGCACGCGTGTATCATGAACCACTCAAGACCAAGAAAGTTAATATCAACTTGGAGAAGGAGCCCAAGAAGCTATCACTTTGGGGACTACTAGTTGGACAAAGAAGTATCAAAGATCATTGATCTCTTACATTAATTTTAGGATTTATTCCCATGCGTATACCATGAGTTGAAAGGTGTCCACCATTCATTAAGGGAAATGAAGATAGAGTTGAAGGATGGTGCATGTCGAGGTTAGGAAGAGGCCCTACAGGATGAATCCCAACATGCGTGTAAGGGTTAAACAAGAGCTAGACAAGATGATAGCATCAAGTATCATTGATGCTATGGAGGAATCAGATTGGATAATTCCAATGGTGATTAGCATAAAGAAGGATGGTTGGATTATGATATGCATGGATTATAGGGAATTGAACGCTATGTTTACATTATAGATCCTTTTCCCACCCCCTTTACCTCAAGAGATTTTGGAAGGAGTTGCTTGGGCGTAAGGTCTATTCCTTCAGGGATGGATTCTTGGGATATCACCAAGTAAGGATTTCTAAGGAAGAAAAAGAAAAGATAACTAGATGGTTTGTAGGCTCCCTAAGCATTATCTAACAAGGTGGGAAGAGGCCATGCCCACTAAGGATTACACCGCATTCACGGCTTCTAGATTTTTGTGGGAAAATATTATCAATAGGTATGGGTACTCATTAAGTTTAACAAGTGATAGGGGAACTCACTTCTTAAATGAAACAATCAATATTCTATTGGCGAAATTCATGGTAGCCCATCACAAGACTACTCCTTATCACCCTCGGAAAATGGGACTTGCGAAATTCATTTAACAAAATCCTTAGTCACACATTGACTAAGATATGTGACATGGGTAGGAAGGATTGGGATGACAAGGTTTCAGTAGTCCTTTGGGCATACATAACAACATACAAAAGGTTGAACAAGGTCACACCATTTTAATTGGTGTTTGGCACGAAGCTTTTTCTACATGCGCATATAGAGGGGGTTGGACGATGAAAAAGTGCTAGAAGAAAGAATAGATGAATTGATAAAGTTGGATGAAAGGTGCTCACTAGCAAGATGGAGCCAAATAGAGAAAGCAAGGAAAAAGGCATGGTGAGACTTCCACATTAAGAAAAAATAGTTTGAGGTTGGCCGGATGGTATTGTTATATGATTCAAAAATTTTACGCCATCCTGGAAAGTTGAAAGTGCATTGGTTGGGTCCTTATGTAATTTCATACATCCTTGATTTAGGCGCATGCCGATTACATGTGTGGATGAAACAAAATTACCTGACACTTCAATGGGAGTAGGCTGAAGCCCTACTATAACTAATGCTTCTTGGTGTTTGTAAATAAGGCGCTTCTTCCCGAGTTAGTTTAGCATTTCCTTTTATGCTTTTCCTTTCTTGTTTTTCCCTTTCATGTTGTTGTTTTTTTTTTATGCCTTGGGCACTAGTAACCTTATTAATTTTTGACTTATGATTGTGCGAGAGGACCACACATCGATTTAGTGTGGGTTGAGGTAATAAAGAGAGGCATGAAGTTATTCTACAAGAAGGATTGGGTTGGTAGACCGTTTGAATCGCCCCTATTGAAAAGATGCATTAGGAAGGTAGATGGGTGGCAAAACAAGGTTACATTGGAAATCCACGTACAAAGGATAAAAATTGCAAAAACATGAGGTATGTGGAAGAAAGAATCATGAGGATGGAAGAGGTGCCTTTGGTACGCGATAACATGTGCATGTAAGAGTCTTCTATCAAGATGGATTCTCTGCGTGCGAAAGAAAGGTTAGAAAAGTTTTCATGCAAGGATTGAGCATGGGTGAAAAAATTTCATGCAAGGATTAGGCACGTAAGGAAAAGCGCTAAAGTCAAGTTTGTTTGGAAAATGCTGCATTAAATATTTTTGTACGGTGGTAGGTAGCCTAGAATTTAATGCGTAAAAGCGGGAAAAGTTATAAATACAAGGATGGGCACTTCATTAGTTTACTTTGCAAAAACAAGGAGAATGATTTTCTTTCAAGAGCTAGGGTTTCAAGAATAACTCATGTGAAGGAAAAAATCAAAAAATCACGCGCAATCCATCTGTTAGATCTACAAACAAGAGTAGAAGTGATTCACGGGTGTGGGGAACGTTGTGAAAGAGTGTCATGATCGAAGGAGGAAAATCAGAAATTAGGGTTTGTGCTCTGGGGCATGGGCACATGAAGAAAACTCTCGATAACTCAAAAGTAACTAGGGGATGAAAGAAAAGGGTGGAATGAAGGCCACAAAAATAGTTGATAATCCTGTAGTACAATCCATGAAGGGAAAGGGTAAGGGAAAAGAAAGAAGAAAGAAGAAGAAATCCCTTGGATACCAATGAGGAATGGTACTCGGAGATGCAATACTGGATGGGGTTTTTCTAGTGTAAGAGTGGGAGTCCCACATCGAGACAGATGACCATGATTGATTATAATCACCAATCGAGTATAATCACGATGGAAATGGATGCTGGAGCTGGTTCACCCCACAAAAAATGAACACCTCATGGGATGCCAATCTACACCACGTAGTCAAGGTGAAAATGGAGAAGGTAAAGCTTCTCCAACTATACAGTTACCATATTTTTGAAGCCCGAGCACTTGTACCAATGGTGATGATGCGTGTGGATGAAGATTTCTTCTTCTTCGCAAGGTAAAAAATGGGCATAACTCCCCAGTTAATGTCACACTTTACAGGCCTAAGTTGTAAAGGGGATGCATCATAGATGACCTCCAGGACAAGGAGGCAATCAAAGAAACCATTACATCCTAGGATTATAAGAAGGGATCAAGGTACTACAACATCATGGATATCAGTGATCCGGTGATGAAAATGGCCACGCACCTCATTTCCAAGCTGAATGGACAAGAGAGGTGGACCCAGGTGAGAAATCCCTAGTTGAATGTCTACAGGAAGGTCACAAAGGTACCATGTACAATATCTCCCATGAAATAACAAACGAGATCATAAGAAGTGAAGGAGAATGGAGGAAATATATTATTTGGGAACATTCTATTAACCATTGTGTTCTTAGAGATTGGGGTTCCAAATGCATCTGATAAGTTTGTATGGGAGTACCTCGATGAAGACCCTTCACCCACAGATAGGTTCTAGAAGTATACTTGTGAGTCAATGATAGGGGTGCACAAGGTGTGCTTGGATAAATGGTATGTGCACTCAGGAACGCATTCGGGGTGGAATGGTGGATCCTAGAATAACTCCCCGCTTCAACTGAAGGAGAAGCTGAGTTCACGGTATACCAACACTTCTGCATTGGCAGATTCATCTTGGTGGATGGCAGTTGGAGTCCCTGGTGCAAACTCCCCTTCTCATTTACTGCCCAATTTTTCTAAGCGGGAGTGAACAGGTATAAGGAGTCAAAGAAATTAAAACTTGACCTATCCACCCTTGACAGTGAACACAGGGAGATGAGAAAGAAGTTGGTCTACCCGGGAAGCGTGCATATGTTGAAAGGTACATGTCACAAGACATACACATCGTAAGGCCATTGACCTTACCCATTGCTGAGAGTGCTACTGCCAGAATCTACCTACGCATAAGGCCAAAGTTTGAGAAGGGCGTACGTAGAGAATGAAATATCCATCTCGATGACCCCATGGGAAGGAAGAAGCCAGCGCCAAAGCGCAAGGAGAAAGAAGAAGAAGAAGAACAACAAAGAGTAGTGGAGAGGAAGAATGTAGATACTATAGGGCCAGTACCTACGTCCATAAGAAAAGGAGAATGGTGGTCAGGAGAATACCCAGTAGCCTCAAAGCCACCATCCTTGAAGAACCTTCGAGATAAAGAAAAGACAACATCCTCGACTCCATGGTTTTTGCAAGGGAAGAAGAACAAGGGACAGGAGGAACAAGTGGTCCAAGATATAAACATCCCAAATGCCTATATAGGAGAAAAGGATGATGATGGAGGGGAAGAGCTGGAGGTGGATCAAGAGCCGATTGGTGTCCATGATTCGGTGGGAGAGGAGGTGGAGGATAAAAATGATGCATTCATCTTTATAAGGAGGAAGGGCACCCAGATGGAGGAAGGCACATGGAGCGAAGAGAGGAGCGAAGGGGCTAGTACCAAGGAGCTAGATATGCCCAAGCTCACTTAGGAGGAGGTGAATGAGAAGGCAATAAGGGAGGGAGAGAATATAATCAATACCCTAGTTGAATAGGAGTTGGAGCGCAGCATGGAGCTAGTGCTCAGCAAATTCAAAGAAGAGTAGAGGGAGAAAAGTGTGGGTATTACAAAAGGCCCTACTCTTTTGGTAACTATTCCTAAGGGCGTGCGCATGGGAAGTAAATGCGCAAAAGGGGGAAGAACAATGATGGGTTATATTGATGACCTTAGCAAAGTTTTTCACGTGCATTTCTAAAGTACCATGCCCACCAAGGAGATCACCGCCATGGAATCCTTTGATCCTAAGGGTGGATACTGTGAACAAGGAAGATGTTATCATGGGCATTTGACTCCCACCTCGATGAGCCTGAGTTTGAGATTAACCAAGGAGCGGTATTAACGTTGTCTGAAGGAAAGGGGGACAACCCCATTGTAAACACACAACAACTATCGAATGAGCAAGTGTGTAACGTGCTCAACAAAGTCTCCATGGAAATTGAGGCTAGGCTCTTTGGCAGGAATGACAAGGTTAGAGTCTTGGAGGACCTGTTGGAGAAGAGGAAGGAAGAAGTAGTGAAGCTAACGAAGGATCTCAGCCTTGAGAAATTAATCAACGCTCAACTACAAAGGAAGATTTAGGAGGAAAAGGCCAGGGTATGTGAAGTTTCTAAGAAGGTGGAGCTCATCTCCCAAGTGATTATCACAAAGCACTGGACCTTAACCCTCCCACGCAAAAGTATAGATCCTCCTTAGAGTGCCTAGAGGACTTGACTTGGATCCTCACCATGGAAAGGTAGCCTTTGGCATTGGAGTCGGCAGAGGAGGTAGCGCGTGCTTGGAGAAGGAAGACAAGTTGAAGGTTGTCGTGCTCGTGGATGAATACAACAAGGTTCTCACCAATGTAAGAATAGCTACACAAACCATGGGGGTTACTTATGACCACTACGTAGATCAAGACAAAGTGACAAGCATACTGCTTACTGCCAAAGTGATGAGGCGAGCTAAGATGAAGAAATTCAAAGAAAATAATAAGGGCAATAGAGCCGAAGTGAGAAAGGATCATAACTGAAATAGAAAATAAATTTCAAGCCATTGAGAACTGGTGAGTCTCAATCAAAACCTGGCTAAAAGATCTCTACAAGGTCATCACGAGGAAGATGGATGCCCTGGAAGATCACGCTAAAGAATTGGAGACTGTGGTGGAAACCATTACCACACAAGGGGAAGGGTTAACCTTCGATGAGGTGAGCACCTTGGTTGGTGACATCTGCACTAAAGCGCAGAGGAAGTCAAGCACTTGGAGTACACTGAGGGCTGACCTACAAACAAAATTTTCCCCTCCTTCTTCTTTAGGAAAATTTCCCCCTATTATTTCTCTCCCCATTTCTTTATTCTTCCCCCCCATTCTTTTCCAAGGAAAGACCTTGCATTCTTTTTGTATTGCATTCTTTGAGAAGGTTCCCAAGGGTGGAGAATAGGTGAAGTGTGGGGTAATGTTGGTCCCCTATTATAGCTTCCAAATCTTAAGGGTACGTGTAGGCACGCATGGCCGGAGGAAGCGCGGAAGTGAAGGAGCGTAAGGAAGTATTCAAAAGGCTTCTTGGAGAACCCAGGGCACACGTCGCACGAAGAAAAATGTGGGACATAGCCAATTTTGGCCTTTTGGGCATAACACATGAAGAACGTGTTCCATTTGGATAAGGTTTCAAACCTGGAAACATGGTGTCCTGGAAGGAATATACCTTGCGATAGAAAGATCCAAAAAGATAATCATGACATGGAGAGGCATGCGCCTGGGTGACCCACACCTTGACACTTGGGGCCAGATCTGAGGCTGGAGAGGAGTTTGTTAGAGCTCATATGCCTATTTATATGTGCACCCTTATCAAAGAATAGAGACAAAAGTGAGGTAGCGAGCTCTGCAGAATTACTACGAGAACTAAGGGATGAAAATGGGTAAAGGATTCTAGTAAGGATGTAATGGGGAAATGGGGAATGAAATTTTTGTTTTGTGAGAATACATGTATGAATCCAGACATGGCGCATGACTATGGTCTGCCTCTCTGTGATACTTTATAACAAGAATATGAATGAATATGATAAGGTTACCATCATGTTTACATTAAATATCTCCTTCTGTATTATCTACATGTTTTTACTCTACTTTTGATCTTGTATAATCATGGACCTTACTTGAATGATTAAGTATATTTGTGGATTTACAACTTCTTGGTTCTATTATTCCTATTGTGCACTTTGTTTCTGTTATGAATGAAGGGGTGTAGAAGCCATCCTGAGATCTATAGCTTCTTCATGTCTATTAAATCACTAATTCAAAATCATGAACTATGCCTTCCACTAGACTCACATAAAAGAGAGACTCAGCTCCCTCTCGCGTGCCTCGGGTGAGCGCCCAGCGCCCGCTAGGTGATAGGTCAATGCACATGAGGTTCCCTTGTTCTTAGTGGGCGCAAAAATGACTACATAGATATTTATTTTATCTTATTTAGATATTAGGAGATATTATCTAGTTTTTAGGTATAGTTCTTTCCTTGATCTATGGTATTGACTAGATCCTTGGTGTCTAGTTCTCTCCTAAATCTATGTTCTTGACTAGTTCTTTGATGACTAGTTATTTCCTTGATTTATGGCTTGATCTACGACCTTGAATGGTTCTTATATTGTCATTCCTTGCCTATTTAAGAAAGGATCATTCTCAATGTATTGCATTGAGTTCCATAATAGTATATGATATTGTTGGTCATTTGTTTGCAAAGGTTTTATTTAAAGCTATTACGGTGAATCACTTTCATCTTTTTATCATGGTGGTTGATTAGCATCTATGTTCTTGGCTTAGTATGATATGGTTATCATTCCTTTCGAGATTAAGGGGCTAACATGTCCGAACTAAGGAATCATACGACCGAGTTGACACCCTCATGAAGAGCATTTTGGGACAATGTTCAGCATTGGTGAGCTAGGCCAGGATAGACTATGGGGATGAAATGGAATATCTTGAATACCTTGTGGGGATGTTGCTCACAAACATCAAGGATGGCCCAGGGCCTACAACTACAGAGACCACAAAGGAGAAATAGGAAAATAAGGTCATCATTGAAGCTTGAATCACCGAGGTGGATTAATTTATCACCCGGCTCAAGGAAGAAAATATACTAGCAGATAGGGGCTTCAATAGCTACATAAAATATGAGCTCATCATTGACATGCGGGTGATAGAAGAGGAGACTTCCCTCGAGGATAAATAGGATACCATCCACACCAACCAAGCTGAACGTGCGTAAATGGTTGTTAACACCACAAGATAAAAGGATAAAATTGAAAAAAGTGCGAGAAAAGTGGACTTCAGGATTAGAAAACTTAGGATTTCATCACCGAGTGGATGGATAAGTTTTAAGGTTTCGTATGGAGTGGTGGTAGCTATCAATGTACTAAAGGGGAAGGTGGAGGAAATTACCCTAGATCAAGTGCCTAGTGCCGTGAAAGAAGCACTAGGGATGGCCTCATAAAAATTAAAGACTGAGAGAATTTGAAGGGTGAGATAGACGTGGAGTTCCTTGAACTCCTCCAATTGGTCACATAGCATATTCTTCCATTATTCAATTCTTTATTCAGATTCTTTCAATTCTACTATTCTTTATTCTTTAAAGGAACAACATTCTTGCCTTAGTAGATTTTGGTCATCAAGACTTTGTTTGGGAAGCACAAAGGATTACCGAGGTGGTAATCAAATTAGTGTGGGGTGATGTTGGACCCCTAAATTAACTAAGTACCTAAGGCATGAAGCTTGGTGGCACGTGGAAGCAGGTGCGAAGGCACGCATGGAAGTAGTTCTTGGAGATACACGAAGGTTCACTCCCGGGTAGGATGGATTTAGGACTTAGTGAGTTTTGGACAACATGAAAGGATGCGTTTACGAAAAAAATGAAAAACTAACCATATACTGAGATATGGATAAGCTATGGTGATTTGTTGTTCTTTGGCTCACAAAGCACCCCTAGATGTAGATCAAGCTTCTAAGTTGATCACTCGGCATCCAAAGGTGATTGCACAACATGGAAACCTCTCTCCAAGTGTGGGGACTTGTGAAACCGAGAGAGGAATCTCTAGATTAGAGGTTGGTTCCTCAAACTCCTCTGATTCAGATCTATATTTTGCAAAACTACAGAGGTTCAAATCCTAATCCTACTCTAACTGCAAGGATACAGGGATAGAAATGCAAAAAAAATATGAAACTAACTAAAGGTGGTGATGCACCAAAAGGAGTGGTGAAACATTTCTATCAAGAAAATAGACACAGACAAAATTTTACAACATAAAACATACACAGACTGATAAGATATAATTTAGGATTTGAAATGAAGCAAATAATACAAACAAGGACTGAAAACCATTCACAAGGCTTGCATTATCATTTCCAGTGTCAAAATCACTGCATTACAACCTCAGAGAGGTAAAAATTGTTAAAATCTTTGGAGAGGTCTGATTCTTGCATCCATCACTTGCTGGAGGTGAAAGAAGAACTCTGCTATGTCAAAATTGTTCCCCCTTTGAAATGAGCCAAATCTGGCTTTTACATTGCATAGGTCGAGCCCAGGGGACAGAAAACATACAAAACATGGGAGCCCATCCCTCCTTGACTATAGATGCATTAAAACGGCATGGGGGACCTTACAAACCCATACCCTATCATTTTGACCGGATTACAGGAGAATGCGACCCATTCTGCATTAAATCTGGTCGCTGAAATGTCACTTCTGGCCATGAACACGTGTCAGATCCGTTTCTTGATTTTCTCTCTCTAGACTACACCAAAACTCGAGATTAACCCCAGAATCATGTAGATAATTTCACAAGATTTCCGTTGATATAAAGAACGTGCCAATCCGAGCTCTGGATCAAAAGATATGGAGATCTGAAGATCTAGGGCACAAAATAGGTGAAAACAGATTTTTAAATTTCTTCCCACGCCTGCCACCTGGATGACACGTGGCATGCATTGATTGGTCACATGATTCTCTCTCCTTCACTTACCCAGGATTTTTATTGAATTTTTACCTTTTTGATGATTTGGGACTTTTCCTTGTGACACGTGTCATCTCTCTGGTTAGTCCGCGGGTCGCTGCGGCTCTTCGCGTCCACTGCGTCTTTTCATTCCCCGAGATGTCCCGGTTGCTTGGCGGACAAAATCCTCGATCCGCTTTGAAATGGGCTTCCTTTTTCCTCTTTCCTAATGACATGTGTCGTGATCTAATTGGCTTTCGTTCTTTTGGCTATCCACGTCCATGCGTCCCTTTGTCCCACTTGTCCTTGTGTTGAAGTTTCTTGTTTGGTGAACCGGCGGTTCATGTCCATTTGTCCCAAATGTCCTAGTGCTTCGTGGGACAAATTCTTCCATTCACCAGATCCAGCCGATTCGCATCTTTACGGCCCAAATGTCCCGAATGTTTGGTGCAAAATTTATCCTTTTCGGCCGATCCGGGCGGTTCACGTACTCACGGCCCAAATGTCCCAAACTGTTAGTCGATTTTCTTCTCTTTGGTTTGAACTGAACTTTCCGTCCCACGCGTCATTACGGTCCAAGCGTCCCGGTGCTTCGATTCTCCATTCCGGCCAAACTTCCCGATTCGTGTCCTTCGCGTACCTTCGTCCCACTTGTCCCTTTGCTGTTTGGGCTGCCTGTAGGCTTTTCGGTGATCCGCGCCTTGGCGTCCCAAATGTCCCACTTGTCCTTGGACAAGGACTTAGCTGATTTTCACAATTTTTTCTGGCCCAAGCTTATTTTCTGCAACTTTCTCACATTTTCTCAGAGCTTGTTCTTTTCGACCTGGACAGGGAAGTTAGAAAAATTTTGAAGGGACCCTAGAACATGATTTTTGCCCTGGATCAATCAATTTGCCTGGGACTTGAGAATCTAATGTATGTTATCAATTCAACCCTGGGGGGGTGAAATTGGATAACAATTTGGTGACTCAGCGGGGTCATCTACCTACTAGATGAAAAGACCAGTTGCCTGAAGTAGTCCATTGGGCATGGAGTCATCGAATATTCTGTTTAGGACCCTAACTGACTCAGAATGTGCAAGGAGGAAGATGGAATGTTACCTGATGAAAGCAAGGACTGCAAAACATCTCCATGGATAGCAAGTTGTGCCAAAGCACTTAGGGAAAACAAAGCTAACCTACAGCAAAACAATGTGCACAAGCACTTGGAGGAAAGAAAATCTAATCTAATATTTACAGAGGTAGTGAACTTCCCTCTAGAAGCAACGCTTGAGATAGATTCCATTGACTGGAATCTGCAGTTCTTCACCATCTAATGAGGCCAATTGGAAAGCATTGTTGTTCTTGCACTTTGTGACCATGTATGGGCCACTCCAAATGGCATCAAATTTTGAATGCCTTCCCGGTTTTGCTCTGTCCACATCCCATTTCAACACTAGATCTCCAACTTGAAAAGATCTATCTTTGGCCTTCCTATCAAAGGTCTTCTTGATCAAAGCTTGATCCTTTTCCATTGCTTGGGATGCCTGATTTCTGATCTCTTGCAGCTCCATCAACTTTGCATACCTCACTTCCATGGGCTCAAATTCAAGTAACTCCAGCTGCTTCATGAGTTCCAATGTTGGCAACTCAAGTGACATGGGCAAGATTGCCTCTCTCCCATAGACAAGCCTGAATGGAGAGTTACCTGTGGATCTTTTGGGAGTGATCCTATCAGCCCATAAGGCTGATTTTAGCTTGGTATGCCAAGACCTCTAATTCTCATCAAGAGTTCTCCTAATGATCCTCAACAAGTTCTTGTTTGTAGACTCGGCACTGCCATTACCACGAGGGTAATAGTTTGATGAAGTGCTTAGGTAAATACCGTTCTTGACAGCCCACTCAGTCACCTTGGATCTAATGAATGCCAATGCATTATCAGAGATTATTGTGGTAGGTACACCAAATCTGGTTGTTATCCCCTCATAAAAGTCTAAGATGTTAGACTCATTTGCCTCTTTGAGTGCTCTTTGCTTCTATCCATTTGGTGAAGTAGTCTGTGGCTGTCAAAATCCATTTGTGCCCTTGGCTTAAATTGGGATTAATGACTCCAATGAAGTCCAAACCCCATTGTATGAATGGCTGGTCAACTGAGATTGGATGCATTGGAAGGGCAGCAAGTCTTTCTTTTCCTGTGAAGAATGCACAATTCTTACACCTCTTGATTCATGCATAGCAATCACTGAAAATTTTAGGCCAATAATAACCAGCCTTCATGATTTTTAGAGCTGTCACTCTTGGTGCAAAATGGCCACCAGCTGGTCCACCATGAAACTCTTTCAATACCCTTTGAATCGACTGTGCTAATGCATCTCGGCGGCGCTCCATTCACATCTTTCTGAACAAAACTCCATCAACAATGGCATATGGAACAGCCTGCAACCTGAAGTGTCTCCTTTGGGTCTTGTTCATCTCTGGAGGGCATAGGCCTATACTTAGGAAGTGTATAATACCTTGGGTCCAGCAAGGAGTGGGGGAAGCATTGTCTTTCTCTTGATTGCCACTTGGCTCATGGCTGTCTGGACTGTCAAAACAACTTCTTCTTCGTTGCATACTTCCTTTTGCTTCCCCAAAACCAACTACTCACACAGTCCTTTCCCTCTTACCAGTTTGGTGATCTTGATATCAATGTCATATTCCATGACACAAGTGATCCAACCTGCCCTTTTCTCATTCAAATCCTTGTTGAGGAGGAAGTATTTAACTCCAGCATGTGAGACCAGCAACTGGACCTTGTTGTTCTAGATTAAGTGCTTGAATTTCTTCAAGCTTCTGATTACTACAAGTACATGCTTTTCAATAAAAGAGAACCTCACCTCGCAGTCATCTAGGCTTTGGCTGAAAAAAGGCAATTGGATGCTCATCATTATCTTTGTTCTTTTGTACTAGAATGGCAAAATAGTGTCATCACCTCCAAATGCATAGAGGATGAAATCCTTGGAGAATTCTAGGTTGATGAGAGTTGGTGCTTGAGAGATAGCTTCTTTGATCGCCTCGAACCTCTCCTTGCCTTCTGCTGTCCACCTAAAATCCATGCTCTTCTTTAACATTTTGGTGATGGGCTTGACAAGGGCTGCAAAATCTGGGACAAACCTCCGAACAAAGTTTATCCTTCCCAAGAAACTTTGAAGAGCCTTCTTGTGACTTGGAAATGGTAGTGCTCTTATGGCTTCAACCCTCTTTGGATCAATTGCCAGTCCCTCTTTTGAGACAATATGGCCTAAAAGTTTTCCTTCATGTGCAAGAAAGATGCACTTCTTGGGGTTCAAAGACACTCCGAACTTTCTACATCTCTGAAACACTTGCCTGAGGTGAAAGAGATGGTCTGTTGTGTTCTTTGAGAAGACAGTGATATCATCTAGATATATCAGCACTATCTTATTGATCAAGCCTTTGAAAGCCATGTCCATTTCCCTTTGAAAGGTAGCACCAGCGTTGGACAGCCCGAATGGCATCTTCTTGTAAGCATATGTGCCCCATTTAGTTGTGAAGGCTGTCTTGAATTGGTCTTCTCCCTTCACCATAATCTGATTGTAGCCTGAGTATCCATCTAGCAATGAAAACCTTTCTGAACTAGCTACAATCTGCAATATTTTATCCATGGAAGGGAGTGGATAATGATCCTTGAGAGAGGCTCTATTCAAATCCCTGAAGTCAACACACAACCTGATCTCTCCATTCTTCTTTACATTTGGGACTAAGTTGGAAACCCAACTTGAGTGTTTGATGGGGAAGATGATACTAGCCTCAATAAGCTTGCTTAACTCTTTTCTCATGAGAGGCTCAATATGGGGATTCGCTGGCCTTTGCTTTTGCACGTGAGGGCTTGGATTCGGATCCAGCTCAATAGTATGTTGTGCCAATTTTGGGTTGAAACCTCTTAGATCTTTGTAAGTCCAAGCAAAAACATCTGGGAATTCTTGACAAAGCTGAACAAAATCAGATTTCTCTTGTGAGGTACTTACTTTGCCAATCTGCAATGTTTTTCCTTCTTCCACTAAAATAGGCTCTGCATCCTCACCCTTTACTTGAATGTTCACTTTCTCCTTCCGGAACTGATCATTCGGGTTGAAGATTGACTCCAGGGTTATGAGGCCTTTTGGTAGTTTGTTGGTTCTCAGCTGCACCACTTGGTCACCATACTGCTGTTCCAACTTTTCTTGATTCTTAGCTGAGAACTCGAACTTCTTCTTCTAGAAATGGATGATTTGCTAGTCATTTTCAAACACTTGCCAACCGACATTGTTATACGGCACTAAAGGCCTCACAATCACGTGGATGTTTGGTTGTACCTTGTCTTGTTGAATGCTTTTCATAATGTCAAAGGCTACCCCTACTACTGCCGAGCCTGTCGTGACTTGATTCTCTTTCACGGTATGGACACAATGTTGAAAGCTTTGAAATCCTCAATGAGGTCCCATACCCTATTCTTGTAGCTCCTCAGCAAGTCGTTCTTTGTAGCATGTTGTCCCCTAACTTGGTTGACGATTAGCTCGCTATCTCCGAACACTTGTAAATTCCTGATGCCTTTCTTCATTGCCCAGTGCAGTCCATGAGTTAAGGCTTCATACTCAGCTGTGTTGTTTGAGCAAGAGAACTGAAAATGGAAGGCTGAGTAATACTTTATACCTTGTGGTGAAATGAGCATAGCTCCTCCTCCTGCACCTTGTCTACTCCTTGACCCATCAAAAAAAGTTGCCATACCTCATTGTCATCGTTATGGCTTGGCTTGGTGATCTAGGAGCAGGTTGATTTTCTTCGTGTATACAATAGACTCCCGGCTTAGATTCTTCTACTTCTTGATAGGGATCAAAAGCATGTATCTTGTTTGCCCATCCATCAGAGTTAGGTCGGGATACTTCCAACCTTGGTGTCGGCCTCATCAGCACTAGGGTGATCTTCTTGATCAAATGATGAGCAATTGGCATTAATCTGACTTGGAGTGTAAGGCTCAATATGGAAGTTTGCGATAGGTTCAGACCTAATTGTAGTCTTAGTTCCATACCTTGTTCTAAACAGCATGTGAGACCAATCAGCAGACAAATAGCCTCCAATTTTGGCTGTGAAGTCCCTTGACAAGAAAAGGGCAAAGAGTGGTGGAAGGTCTATGACTGATACATCTTGTAAAACAACAACATTTGGACATGCATGCAAGGTAAGACTCAAATTTCTAATCACTCCAACTGTTGCTATTGCTGTCCCATCTAGCTGCACTACCCCTTTGGATGTTGTTTCATACTGGAGCCCTAGTTGATCAGCTATTTGCTTGGGCATCACTGAGCTACTTGCCCCGGAGTCTATCATGCAATTATGCACTAATTTATCCCCAATGATTAATGAAACATAGAAAGGAGGGGGCTTCAACATTTTACCTTATTGTCCTCTGTGACTTCCTTCAGGCTGGGTAGCATTTGTAAGCACTTTGTCTTGCATCTGAACCTGCTGATTCGAAGTTGGCCAATCCTTCATGGCAGCTTGCAGTAAATCTCTTTGTCCTGGGATGGATAGGGATTCCCACATTGATATATTAACGTTAGTCTTCTTCATCTGTTCATGATCTTTGAATGCGGTGATGAAGGATCTCTCTATTGTCCTTTGGTTTGCACGTTTACTCCTTGCACGTGGGCAGCAACAGCTGGCATTTGAGTTGGCCTAGGGGTTGTTCTTGGCTGCCCTTGTGTATTTGAAACTGGACTCTGCTTGCCAATCATTTGTGGAGCCGTGGAAGGTTGTGGATTGGTCGGGGCTAATGGCTGTTCTTCACCCAAATTTCTTCTCTTTGACCTTGTGTTGGTTAACACCTCGAGAAACTACTCGATTCATGCCACGAAATCTTACGCTTGCCAGTTTACCAATGTGGTGTCATTTGGGGCTGATTGCTTTGTTGGAATGTTTCTGGTTGTTGGTTGTTTCCTTGATCCCTCACCCTCCACACCAGTAGTTGTCACCATCAATGCTTGATTGAGAGCACCATTGAAACACATGGATTGGTTATGAGGCTCGTTGTATGGAAAGCACCAATCATATTCTTGGGCCATGTTATTTTGTGTTGGCACTAATGCATAGAGGCAGATATGGCATTTGGATTATAGGGCCGGAATGGTCTATTGGCTGGAGGCCTTGTTTGGCTTTGATTTTGATTTGCAGCCTGATTTGGTGACCTATTTTATTGGTATGGGGGCCTAGCCTGGTATTGCCCTTGAGGCTGATACGGTCTAGCACTTTGAGCTTGCTGTCTTTTGATAGTAACCAGCTCATTTCCCAAATTTTGCAACTATTTCATGACCTCTTGGAGTTCATTTGGGGCACTTGGAGATGAAGTGGAAGCTTCATTTGAACTCTGATTTCTAGGAGTGGGAACAGGGGCCAAAGTGGGTGCTTGGCTAGTGCTTGGATTTTCTAAGTTTGGACACAAGGGCATGGGAGGCCTAGGAGCCAGTTTACCAGCTTGAATAAGACAGTTTTCAGCCCTAATGGCAATGCTATAAGCCATAGGGATAGTTATGCCTCCCATGGACTGAATCAACATAGAAATATCAGAATTTAAAGCTTTGAGATAGTATAGAAAAGCACCTTCTACTGTTGGCCTGACTGCCATTGGAATCCTATCTCAAGACCTTTGAAATCTGAAGTTGAAGTCAGTCAGCTACTCATTGGGAGCCCTCTTGATGGTTGTCAGCTGCTCCAAAAGAGACAAGTTGTCTCCATTCTCTCCAAATTGCTCATGAAGTGCAATACACAATCATTCCTGTTTGTGATAGAACCAGCTACAAGGCTTCTAAACCGTTGTAATGCTTTACCCTTGAAGGAAGATGCCATAAATTGAGAGCCACTTTCATTTCATTGATTTCATGGATTGCACAAAGGTTAGCAATATCTTTAACATGGTCACACAGTAGTCGATTCTCTCTAGTGAAGTAGGGAATGTTCTTCGAGGCTGCAATAGGAACTGGATGTTGTGCATTGAGAGCAAGTGGGCTGCTGCTGTGAAGTTGACGTAGGGGTTGTTACAGAGCCATTCTAATAGGTCTTAAAGCCCTTGTATATTGAATGAAAGGCTGTCGGTGGAGGAGTTGAGAGAGTTCTGTTTGGTGGAGATGGAGACCTTTGAATCCTTCTTCCTCTTTGCCTTCTTCTTGGAGATAATTGTAGGTATTCAAACAGAACTTCTTCTTCTCTAGCTCTTGACCTTGTGGTGATTTTTCTCATGAGTTTTCGGGCTGAGCTGCTGAAACCGAGTTGATTCTTCCCCTTGGAGTCACCGGATATGAAAATAATAGCTCTTATAAGCAAGAAAACTGCAGCGAGATGCATATCAACTTTGCTACAATAACAATGAGACCTCTTGGTCCCACCGGGTGTGCCAAAACTGTTGTTTCCGGCTCACAACACCCGTGGATGTAGATCAAGCTTTTAGGTTGATCACTCAGCATCCAGTGTGATTGCACAACATGGAAACCTCTCTCCAAGTGTGGGGACTTGTGGCCGAGAGAGGAATCTATAGATTAGAGGCTTGTTCCTCAAACTCCTCGATTCGATCTAAATTTTGTAAAACTACAGAGGTTCAGATCCTAATCCTACTCTAACTGCAAGGATACATGGATAGAAATGCAAAAAATATGAAACTAACTAAAGGTGGTGATGCACCAAAAGGAGTGGTGAAACATTTCTGTCAAGCAAATAGACACAGACCAAATTTTACAACATAAAACATACACAGACTGATAAGATATAATTTAGGATTTGAAATGAAGCAAATAATACAAACAAGGACTGAAAACCATTCACAAGGCTTGCATTATCATTTCCAGTGTCAAAATCACTGCATTACAACCTCAGAGAGGTAAAAACTATTACAATCTTTGGAGAGGTCTGATTCTTGCATCCATCACTTGCTGGAGGTGAAAGAAGAACTCTGCTATGTCAAAATTGTTCCCCCTTTTGAAATGAGCCAAATCTAGCTTTTACATTGCATGGGTCGAGCCCAGGGGACAGAAAACATACAAAACATGAGAGCCCATCCCTCCTTGACTGTAGATGCATTAAAATGGCATGGGGGAACCTTACAAACCCATACCATATCATTTTGATCAGATTACAGGAGAACTCGACCCATTCTCGCATTAAATGCAGTCATTTTGAAATGTCACTTCTGGCCATGAACATGCGTCAGATCTGTTTCTCAATTTTATCTCTCTATAATACACCAAAACTCGAGATTAACCCTAGAATCATGTAGATAATTTCACAAGCTTTCCGTTGATATAAAGAACATGCCAATCTGAGCTCTGGATCAAAAGATATGGAGATCTGAAGATCTAGGGCACAAAACAGGTGAAAACAGATTTTTAAATTTCTTCCCGCACCTCCACCACTGGATGACACGTGGCATGCATTGATTGGTCACGTGATTCTCTCTCCTTCACTTACCCACGGGTTTTTCTTGAATTTTTACCTTTTTGATGATTTGGGACTTTTCCCTTGTGACACGTGTCATCTCTGGTTGGTCCGCGGAGTCTGCCAGCTCTTTCGCGCCCACTGCGTCTTTCTATCCCGGATGTCCCAGTGCTTGGCAAACTCGGACAAAAAATCCTCCGATCCACCCGAAATGGGCTTCCTTGTTCCTCTTCAGCTGATGACATGTGTCATGATCTGATTGGCTTTTGCTCCTTCAATTTTGCTTCTGCGTCCCGCGCGTCCCTTTGTCCCACTTGTCCTTGTCTTTGAAGTTTCTTGTTTCGCCCGAACCAGCCGGTTCACGTCCATTTGTCCCAAATGTCCCGATGCTTCATGGGGAAAAATTCTTCCGTTCGCCCAATCTAGCTGATTCGTATCTTTACGGCCCAAATGTCCCGAAAGTTTGGTGCAAAATTTCTCCTTTTCATACGATCTGGGTGGTTCGCGTACTCACGGCCCAAATGTCCCAAATTGTTAGTCGATTTTCTTATCTTTCGGCTGAACCGGCTTTCCGCATCCCACGCGTCCTTCTGGTCCGGCTGTCCCGGTGCTTCAATTCCCTGCTCCGCCGAACCGGCCATTTCGCGTCCTTTGCGTTCCTTTGTCCCACTTGTCCCTTTACTGTTTGGGCCTTTGTAGGCTTTTCGCCGATCCGTCGAGCCTTAAGCGTCCCAAATGTCCCAGTTGTCCTTGGACAAGGACTTAGCCGATTTTTACAATTTTTCTGCCCAAGCTTATTTTACGTAACTTTCTCCCATTTTCTGAAGGGACCCTAGAACATGATTTTTGCCCTAGAACATGATTTTGCCTGGATCAATCAATTTTCCTGGGACTTGAGAATCCTGATGTATGTTATCAATTCAACCTTGGGGGGTGAAATTGGATAACAAAGTGATGACTTAAAAATCAAGGAAAGGATATTCTAGGGAATCAATATGGTTATCAAGAATGGATAAGGATCCAATTTTATTAAGTATTAGTTGTCACATGCATGCTAAGGACACTCGATTAGGAGAAATGCATGATGACATTTGGTATGTTCTTTGGTAGTGGTAGGGCAATCATGAAATACTCCTTCAGGATTTCTCATGTAATGATGAGTGGTTAAGAGGAGATTCCTTGAGAGTTCCTCATATGTATGGTTATATGAGAGATGTTTAAGAGAGAGGTGTGTGTGCAAGTATGGGATAAAGTGAGGAAGATAGTAAAAATGTGTAATGTGTGATGGAAATCTATGTAATGTGTCGAAGCTCTACTACTGTAAATATATTCATACATGGAACTCTTTTGATGTAATCTTTGCTATTGTACTTTGGCTAATGAATATAATGAAGTGATTTTGAAGCACTTATGTGATGGATCTTGATATGTACAGTTTCCTTTTATGTTCATGGGTGTATTATTGGTTTTCTTGATGATAATCATGATTTTGTTCTACTTTCATTGTAATATGATCATGTTATCCTATGTTCTGGTGCATTAGATTAGGAGTTAGTGTTTAAATATGGTTTTCAAGAATGGGTGTGTCCATTCTCTATTTATGCAACACTTGCTTATTAAGGAAGAACAATCTCACAAAGCTCACAAAAATAAGGGCGCGCTGCACTGTGCACACCTCGGGTGAGCTTTGGACCAGTATGGATGATGTGCCAAAATGCTTGGGGTTGATTGATGAAGCAAGAGGTAAATAGAGACTACACTAATGATTTTAGAGAAGTAATTTAGGAGATTCAAGAAGAAATTTAAATTTCAATAGGCTAAAAAAGGAAATATCCTTACCGGTCCCCTTCAGAGTAGTTGCACACTATATAGACCTAATCTAGTGAACCATTTTACAAAGAAAGTGTCATTTAATGTGTCATTTAATCTCGAGAAGGTTTAATGGGTGCTTGAATATGCTTGATTTTTTCCTTGGAACCTCTTAAAAATTGTGTTATACTACACGTACAATGGGATGGGGCTAATTAGTTCTTGAAGAGCAAAAAATTTAAAAGGAGGGATATAAGGATTCGTATAAGGAGTTGGAGGGTAATATTTTGGAAGCATCTTAGGGATGGGGAAAGTGAAATAATGAATTTTCTTAGACCTTCCTAGTACCTCTAAAAAGCTATATGCATATTGTTTCTAACATGATGTCTTAAGAAGCATTGAGTAAGAAAAGTTTATCAATAAGGGTAATATGATGGTCTCGGGCTATTTTGAACCTTTGTGATGACCGAGCTAAGCTTGTTTGAAGTATGTGAATAGGTTAGAAGGCTTTAGGAGAATTGAAGGAGCAAGAAACTAAAAATTACATTCTTGATTAAGTAAGCAAGAAAACTAGAAGATGGAAATAATTGGTAAGAGCTATATTTTGGAGCCTCTTCGATGCATTGTATTGATGCTTCCAATAGTGATTTGAGTGCAAAACATGGTACATGAAAAGATGCATCAGATCTATAATGAAAAGGTTTTAGTCATTATTATGGTTGATTGCAAGGTAAAAGCTTGATTTTTATCTCGTACTCTTTATCATTTGGGATGAACGTAGAGATTAACTCCTTTATGGAAATACTTGATTGTGTACATTGGTTTCAGATCTTTGATTGCTAACTTCTAAACATGTAGAATTGGATTTAGAATTACAATTAGATTGTTCTGTTTTCTCTACCTTTTTGTATGGTTATGAAATTCTGTTTGGAATTATATCTTAATGTTGAATTTAAAAGATTGTTATCCCGAGAGAGGAACAGGTAATTCATGTTCCGAATCTGGTCTATTTTTCGATGTCATAGGTGGGGCATGGTATGTAATGGTTCTTATTATTCTTGCTTAGGATATAGATGAATAATCCTAGAATGAACCATGCTGCTTACACTTCTTTTGTCTCATAGAAAAGATAAATGCGGTATTCTATTAGGATAGAGTTATGAAATAATGGGATGGCAGGATCTATTGTGTGTTTACAAGCCGTTGATAGGATCGATAGAACTATAAGTTCTTCGGTGGATATTGTTTAATATATTCTCCTCTTCTCTTAAAATTTAATCTAGATTTATTAATGCACTTCCTTTACGATTGATATCACTTAAGCTTATTGTATGATGTTTTTATTATCTCATTAAAGCGGTGTTTCTTTAATGAAACAATTAGTGGAATGTACTTTGTTTTAATGCTTAGTTCATTGAACCGACCTTTCTAGAAATTTTTGTAGATGGATGACGTAAGTGGTAAAATAAGGCAAAAATTATATGACACATTGGTTGATATAAGTCTAATTCTTAGTAAATAATTCTAATTCGTTCTTTTGTTGTATTGTAAAAGAAAATATGTATACTTTATGGAATGAGGGTTGTTGTTATGCAGTATACCTAAAGTGCATAGTCTTGTAAATTTATAAATTATAATGATGATTTGCAAGTTGTGATTTATTTGAATTGGTTGTGTAATTTATCTCATACTTTTATAAATAAAATGAAAGTTATATCTTGTTGATATTATTTATATTATATTATGCTTATCTTGTTATCTTTGATAAGATGGATAAAGGGAATTGGTTCATTTACCTTATAATGGTGAAACTTGCTGAGTTGTATAATATGATGTGTTTTATCTAAACAATTTAACATAATAATGTGATGCATAATGAACATGCATAAAGAAATATGGATATTATGAATGATATACTAATGGTTATTTTTATAGAGAAAGACTCTTTCTCTCTCTCAATTGAATGTAAACCAAAAATTTTGGAGAGATGATTAATAATCATTAGAATTCATTTTGTATGAAGTCTACTTTAGTTGGATTTATGATGTTGTTAAACCTTCCTAAAAGTTAAAGTACATTTTAATGAAACTTATCATATGGCTGTCCTGTTTTGGTTAATCTGCTTTGGTTAAACTATGAAAATGAACATTAAAAAGCAATCATAAGTTAAGGAAGTTCTTCATGGAATAAATGAAACAAATTTAGGAAATAACTTATGGAGTGTTGGATTAGGGTTAAGTAGGGTTGATGCAATCAAGACATAATCTAAATTAACAATGTATTAACAATCTCCTTGGCATATGTACATCTCGATGAGGTAGTTTCAGTAGGATGTTGGCACATTCCAACCGTAGGACTGTAATTTCGAGAATACTTGGATATTATTGAGAATACAACGTTGTAGTTGACATGTGGCATCACCCTTCCACATTTATCATCCAGATTACACACAATAAGAACTTGAACTTAATTTCTCTCTAGGTCGGAGTTAGTGGCATATTTAGGATATGAAATAGCTTCCAATGACTCGGGTACCATGGCACACCCGGTTGACTTAAGGTCAACTGAGTATGCCCATTTACCCTAAGTCATTGTGAGCATCTTCCTATAATAATCTATGTTTATAACAAGGGCTAGGGTTAAACCAAGGAAAAGTGGACTAAAGGTAGTCAATAAAGACCAATCATGATAATAGAGGAGTGAGTCAAGGACGTATTCCAAAATGACGAGTATGTAATCTAGGAATGGTGACATACATAGTATGTTATAAGTCTTTGGCCAAAGTATCACAAGCTACTAGTTACATTGTCCTATGTCACCAAGTTTAAAACAATGTGATATCAAATGAATATTGGTAACAAATATCCAGATATGTTCTTTAAAGATCACTCAAGTACCCAGAGTAGGGTAGGAAACCAAGTATATGATAAGTATTAAATACTTAAAGGTAAAATAAATAGATTGGTAGATTACCGAGTTATGAAATGAATATATCGATGGATCACCGAGTCATTTACAACTCGCATATGGTTATCTATTTGACATCAATTGGCTCAAAATGTCTGCTTTTAAATAATTCTTTATTTAGAAGAGAAACATTATAATATTAAAAAAGAAGAAATTTTCCCTTGTTTCTAAAGTCTTAAATTGGGAATGTTACATCTTGGTATCGAGAGATTAAGGTTACAACTCTTGGACCTATTGTGTTCATAATATGATGAAACTTAAATTTTCTTGTAATAGAAAATGGTTAGGACAAGAGGAAATGTTACAAATAACCCTCCGCTTGAGGAAGGAGCAGAATACCTGAAACTCAATGAGATCCTTGCTACCCAATTAGACACAAGAGATCATTTCGCTATACTTGAACAAAAAGTAATGAGTAATAAGGAGGAAGAAGAATGTGATAAAATAATCAGCCACCTTCGGGGACAATGCCAATGTAGGTGTTGATAATAGCAATGCTAACATACCTGTTCACTTTGAGAACAAAAAGGCTAGGTGGCAAGAAACTCACTAATGACATAAAAATGATAAGTCCACCCAAGTTTTATGGCACCACATTAGGATATGGGGCTGAGAATATGCTCAACAAAATGGAGAAATAATTTGCAATAAGGAATTTCTCAGAAGAAACAAAGGTGATATGGGGAGCATATCAGCTTTCTCACGAAGCATCTTCATGGTGGGACAACCGTAAGGTTGAGTTGAATATTGATGAAGTTAATATCACATGGGATCAATTTAAATGTTAATTTAGGCAACGATGGCTGCCAAAACTTTACTATGATAAAAAAAATGACTAAATTCTAGAACTTAGTTCAAGGAAAGCTAATTATAACCAAATACTGGGAGTAATTTACAAAAATCCTTAAGTATGTACCGCATTACCAAACTGATGAGAAGTTTAGGATATGAAAATTCATCATGGGATTGAATCCCGTTATAGGGGGAGAGGTGGATGTTCATAACCCAACCACGATGGAAGGGGTTGTTGAAAAATCCATAAGGAAAGAATAAAAATTGGAAGTAAGAAAGAAAAAATCCCAACTCCTCTTCATCATCTCTTGCACCTAAGAAAGGACCATGGAAGAAATTCGGAATCAAAAGTAAGTTTTCATCTTATACTAATAAGAAAGCAGCAACAAACAAGTTTGTTGGTAATGCACGGAACAACTTTGCTAAGAACAATAATAACGGATAGAAGTCCTATGGGGGTCAAAACGATAACTCTAAGGCTGAAATAAACCTGAGCCTAGGAAGGGACCTATAGGAGGCTGTTATAATTGTGGCAAAGATCATTGCATGAATTAATTTACTTTAAAGAAGGATGATCATAATCAGTAGCACAAGATACATGTTGTAGTAGCTAACAAATAGGTTGAGAAATAAGCCACACCCATAGAAGTTTTGGGTAAGTTATTTGGCTTACCTATAACTATTCTTTTTGATACCAGAGTTACTAAATTTTTTATTTCTAGTAAATTAACATCAAAACTAAAAAGAAAAGTTGGAAACATGGATAAAACATGGAATATACAGTATGGGAACAATGTTGTTCATATAGTTAGTATGTGTCTTTTGGAGCAGTCCTTGATTTACCTAACTTTTCCACCGAAGTTTATCTTTATGTTGCACCTTTGGGGTATTATGATGTAATCATAGGTGTTAATTGGTTAGCGTAACATAAGGCTAAAGTGGACTATTTTGAAAAACACATTAGTTATATAGACAACCTCAGTAGAAAAATAGAGATTTAGGTTTGTGAAAAGTGAGATTTCATTTAGAAAATTGGCAGCTATGCAACTTAAAAAGGCCAAAAATAAAGGTTATACCTTATATGTAGTAAACATTACTAAATCAATAGAAGAGAGCAAAGATGTTATGGAACGAAATCCACTTTAAGAGACTTCAATGACGTATTCCCGGAAGAATTGCCAAGTCTTCCACCCAAAAGGGAGTTTGATTTCACAATTGAGATCAAGCCTAGAACTGAACCTATTTCTAAGGCACCGTATCAAATGACTACTACATAATTAGTAGAGCTTAAGCCGTAGTTGCATTAAATTTTGTCTAAAGGTTTGATTAGACCAAGTGTTTCACCTTGGGGAGAACCTATGATTTTTTTGAAAAAGAAGGATGGAACCCTTAGATTATGCATTGATTACAAAATGTTAAACAAAGCAACAATCAAGAATAGATACCCACTCCCTAGGATTGATGATTTATTTGATCAGATGCATGGAGCATTGGTATATTCTAAGATAGATATTTGATCTGGATATCATCAATTGTGAATTAAGGATGAGGATATTCATAAAACAACTTTCAAAACAAGGTATGGACATTATGAGTTCACGGTTTTACCTTTTGGATTAACTAATGCACCTACAACATTTATGAATTTAATAAACAATATCTTTCAAGAATACTTAGACAAATTTGTGCTCATATTCTAGGATGACATTCTCATATATTACGAAAGTATTGAGGAACACCATGAGAATTTGAAGATAGTTTTAGGAATATTAAAAAAAACGGTTATTTGGTAAGTTGTCTAAATGTTCTTTCTATTAAACATAATTACACTATTTGGGACATGTAATAAGTAAGAATGGAATTTTTGTAGATCCTCCAAAAATTGTAGCTATAACAGAGTGGTCTCGTATCTAAGAATGTACATGAAGTTAGAAGCTTCATGGGACTTGTTGGCTACTACAGGAAATGTGTAAAAGATTTTTCTAACATAGCTACACCAATAACTTCCTTACAAAAGAAGGATAAAAAGTTTGTTTGGAACGAGAAATGTGAAATTGCATTCAAAAATTTGAAGGAACAGTTAACTTCAACACCTATTCTTGCAATACCAGATCCTAATGGAGATTTTATGCTAGTAACTGATGCATCTCGTGAAGGTCTAGGAGGTATTTTGTTACAAAATAATCATGTCATAGCTTACGAAAGTAGAAAACTAAAGTTACATGAGTTGAATTATGCTCCACATGATTTAGAGCTTGCTTTGTCATAGTGCATGCATTGTAAGTTTGAAGGCATTACCCGCAAGGTAAACCTTTTGAATTCAAAATTGATCATCTTGGGCTGAAGTATATCTTTAGTCAACAAAATCTTAATGCAAGATAATGAAGGTGGTTAGATTTTTTTCTCAATACAATTTTAACATCGGTTACATCAAGGGTAAAGAAAATAGAGTGGTGATACTCTAAGTTGTAGGAAGCACATTTTTGCTCTTATAACATTGAGAACTCAATTTTAGGATGAAATAAAAAGTGTTATGGAATTTGATTCTTACTTTCAGCAAGTAAAGATAGTGCTTGCTGAAAATCCGAATGATTTGACGTATAAAGGTGTAGACACCAAATTTGGGTCTTACAACACCCTGTACCACATATCTCGTCCCGCAACCTAACCCTACCTCACCACCTAAACCTTACACACCTAATGATTTATTAATTACCTTATAATTAATAAATCCAAATCTCCAACCTGCCACCTCATCTCGCCACCTCACCGTGACCTAGCCCTAGCCCTAAACCAACCTAATTAAGACCTATGACTTGGTCCAGACCCACACCCATGACTCATTACCCTTCACCCACACCAAAAAGAGCCCAATAATGACTTGACCAAGCCCACAACTGATCCCTCGGAAGAAAAGGAGGGAAAGATGGCTATTTTACTAGAAATAGCCACTTTGACCTAACCGACATCGGTTCCTACTCAACCGCCGTCGGTTACGTAACCGCCATCGGTTCCCTGTTAATGACCTCCCCCAACCAAAAAGAAAGGATCCAGAATTCATTTGGCAGAGGAGAAAGAGAAGAGGTTGCAGAGAAGAGGATCGAGCCCAAGACTATAACTGAGCAACTGGATCATTGTCACACTCGTTCAAGCATTGGAAAAAACTGAGGATAGCTTCATCAACTCGCTTTCCAATGCTGGATCATCCCAACTAAGCCTTACTATCGCCACCACATTCCTTGGACTGTATCTTCATCGGAGCCGATAAGTAAGTAGTATCTGGTAGTTCTTTGTTATCATTTTGCTTTAATTCATATTAAAAGGGGAACTGACCACCTTCGAAAGGAAGTCTAATATTTCCTGGGCCTAAGGCAGTTCCCTCACTTATTGTCTAACTAAGATCTAGTGGTCTTGTATTCTTACTTACAGGTAGTCCTTCCTAGACAAAAAGGAGTTCTTCACAATCGATCTGATCTCTCTACGGTATGCACACACCTTCCCAACACTCAACAGGTATTCCTCCTAGCCCTAACCCTTATCTGTTTCTCAAGAGAATGAAAGGATAGAAGCAACTCTATTCCGGAACCAAATTCTATGTGAAACATTTTGGCACGCCAGTGGGACCCTTTTCGAGTTTCTTTCTTTCTTGCTTGCTTTCATATAGGGAGCACACTTGTTGTTTCTTTCTTCTAAATATTCACAAAATATTTTGTCATTTTGGTAAAAGAATTTTTTTCTTTCACATCTTTGCATTAGTGAAAGTCATCTTCTTTGCTTCATCGAATATCATTTTCGATTTGGGTTTAAAACATGTGCATCACATTCTTGCTTGTTGTTTTTAATTCTAGTGAACATAGATTAAGTAACAGGTCGTACACGTGGGGGTGATATCCACGGTATTGATGAGAAATTAATCTTACTCTCACTGCACAACACATACCAAATCACATCATAATCAACACAACAGCTCAAACATCCCCCTTCCCCGCAAAGTATTCCTCCACTGATTGAGGTAGCCTTATGAGCCAAAAAAAACTTGACATCTCCCTTAGGTCTTTTGTTTAGGATTGACATCATCTGACGTCTAAGGCATAAGCCCAAAGTGATTAAAACTAATCCTAGGGTTAGTCTCTTGATTTTCTTGTGCATCTTGCTTGTTTTTTAGTTCTGTTTCTCTGTCATACACTGTTTCAGTGATCACTTCAAGACAGTTTGGTAGGTATATTAAGCATTGTTATCCCCAAACCAGCAGCTTCTTACATCCTCTCTTTGCTTTCACAGTGACCGACACCGGTCCTATACTACCGACATCGGTCAACTGACCTACGCCTACTATATTCTGACCGACATCGGTTATCTGACCGATATCGGTTACTGTATTTAACAGTTCTTGACAAACCAACAACCTATCAATTCCAACATTTTGTTGTTGTTTCTATTCCGGATTGATTAAATCCTTGTTCTATCTTATTTTCCATGGTTGTTATCACCCGAGAAACAAGTATTAGCCATGGTTTCACATGCCTATTCCGTGCCTTTTCCTGAGTCACCCCCTTCACATCCTATAGGGAATCCTATGGATACTAGTAATTTTCCCATGATCCTTATAGGAGATAAGGAATTTGCCAAATTTTTGGATGCTAATCCTAGCGCCGTACAATATTATTTGTCTCATACCCCTCACCGTACACCCGACGGTCAGCTCCTCATTGGTATGCCTATTAGTATCGCCACTCACTTAGCCCCTTCCCCATCTAATAACTCTGCTTCACCATCTTCATCCTTAGCCCCGTCTCCCAGCTCAGTAGCTTTGGTGGTTCACACTTTGCACTAATTGGCTTTCCTTTCATTAACTGGGCCCCCATGTCACTACCATCCACTAACCCTACCTCATCTCTCTCACAGACTGTATATTTTATAACTTGCTCTCTGCCACCTATACACACGAGCTTTCCCTCACAAGCTCCGGCCACCTTTTCATTTCCACAAATTCATCCGGTAGCCTCGACCTCTTATATAGGACACCCTTATTCAGCTGCCCCAACACATTCATCACCATTATCTTATCAACATTCAATCCCACCATTGTCTAGTAGTGGCTCTTGGACCAATCCTCCTCTGTTTACAATGACAACACCATCATCTAACCCAACCAATGATTTAATCAAACAGATGATGGACAAGATGCAAAATATTGAGGCTTCGTTTCAGGAAGTCATAACACCCGACCTACGAGAAATTTTTTTCAAGAGCCTATTCATCCCTCTGTCCCCCTTCATACATATCCTCCTCAATGGGAATTACTGAAATTTACTCACTTTAATAGTAAGGAGGACCCTCAACAACACTTGCGATCGTTTAGACATGCCTGCTATCTGATTGCTCATGACGATGCCTTACTACTCCGTACCTTTCCCATGTCCTTATCAAGACCTACTTTGGAATGGTACAGTGCTTTATCCCAGTACTCAATCTTCTCCTTTAACCAGTTAGCCCAATCTTTCTTGGATCACTTCTCCATCAATATTTCCAAGAAATTATCCATTACACGACCTCTATGCCATCTGACAATTTGAAGACGAGTCTATCACAGATTTGGTTGGACGATGGCGGGGCCTCATCAACCAACTTACTTACGCCTTACCTCAGGCCGAGCTCATCGAACTCTTTATGTGGGCCTGCGCTAAACACATTTCTCCCACCCTCTAAATTCAAACTTTCGGCACCTTTGATGAGGCCTTTACTATGGCTCGAAAACTATAGATTCAAGCCTTAGAGGAGGAGAAATTGAGGTTATGCAACAAAAGCTCAAATTTCCGGACCCAAGACTCTACCACCAAACCCAACACCACTAACTCTCATGCATTGGCTGCTTCGAAATCAAAGGGTGCAGTACACGTAGTGACGGTAAAATCTCAAGCACTATCTAATACCCAGCCGAAAGCCACCTATAAGTATAAAGCTGAGCCCATCAACTACACTCCCTTAGGAGAAACTTATGGTGTGATCTTAGACAAATTGCTTAAAGCAGGAGCTATCACCTTGCCTCCTGTTAAACCTCACTCCGGGTTTGATTCCACCCATGCTATACCTTCTTGGTATAAAGAAAATGACTTTTGTAACTTCCATCGCATGAAGGGACATAGTCACAAAACTGCAAGATGTTGAAAAACATAGTGTAGGAAATGGTTGATGCAGGGGATATAACTCTCAATAATCCTAATGCCCCCACTAATCAAAATTTAAAAATATTCAACAAACCATTTCCAAACCATGCATCTAACAGTAACACAAACCAAGACACCTCAGCCAAAGAGAAGAGTGTGCATGAGATCCATGCGATTTTCAACTCCCAACCCAGGGCTTCCATTGAGGAAATTCTGAATCAAGCTTCTTCACCAACATAGGGATTCTCACCCCCTTCTCCTTCATCAAGACAAGAGGACAGTCCCACTATTCCTTTACCCATAAAGGAATTAACCACCCAGAGTTCTCTTCTCACAAATGAACCTTCTTACACCACATCCCTGCACGATTGTGAGCAGATGTTATCTAACTTATCTATTTCCCAAAATCTCCTTCAACCACTCATGCTGCAACAAAAGAAGGCTTGCCACTTTTTCTATCAACCTTAGAGGAGAAACCCCTTGAGCCTATATCACCAAACTCCTTAATCATGACGGATCCCCACGAGCATGCCCTCCTACCTATTAGTTCTTCATCACCTAAATCTTTCCAACGAGGTTGACCTCTTAACACCCATTGATACAATGCCTCATTTACCCCACATATCACAGCCACAGTGGACCGGAATCACAACCCTCCTCTCTTCCATACCAAATTTCCTATTCACATGTGAAGATTGTCATCCCTCGGAAGATGATTTGAGTCTTATGGGAGCGTTTTAGTACACCATACTCTACTCAAATGCAGATGGCTAATCCAGACACCTCTACCATATACCCGAGGTGTTTACAAAAGCTCAAAATGCCTATGTCCTCACCTTCACCCCCCTAATCTCTATCCAATCCCTCAGCCACCTCTATCAACCTAACCAAACCTTCCCTTACGCTTGAACTTCACCAATTCCCAGCTTGACACACCCACCTAAATGGTTAGATTTATCCAAAATACTTGTCAATCCACCTAAGAGATGGACCCAATCTCCTCAAGTCCAATCTATGCCTCTCGCCACAACTAAAACCCTTGCCCCTAATCACACCGATATAGCAAGCACGGCTTTAGCCTTCACCATCACACCTACCTTCTATATTAGGGCCTCACCCCTCCACCTTGCCTCCAACATCTTCTTTAACACGACCTATACCTTTTGCACCCCTACAGACACTCATGGGTGTCTCAACACCGTCGCTCCAAGTATCTTACCTACTTGCTAACCCTAAGCAAACTCGATCATTAAAGGACTTGTTTGTTGTCACTCCTCTCTCCCCGTGGTTATTTCCTACCACCACATCAGCTGGGGCCTCATCATCTAACTAGCTAAACATAACTTCTACCTAGAAGAAACCATGCCTCGTTAAAACCAATCATCAAAGTCCCTTGCCTAAATCACCACCCATATGAACCACTCGTACCCGACCATTACCAAAATAATCAAAAATCTCACCTACTCAATCAATAGCCTCATCTTCATCTGAATTTGACCCGCTCAAAGGATCTTACTCCAAGATCCTTGATATGTTGGTAGGGGATGCAACCATTTCCCTACCCCCACTCAGATTCTATGATCCATCTAAATCTCGACCTATAGGTTATGATGAATCTAAAATTTGTGCTTACCATCGCACACTAGGACATGATGTAGAAGGATGCAAAGCTTTGAAAGCCATCCTTCGCCAATCCCCTATCTCAGATAGACAACCTAAGAAACATAATTTATGAAGAGAGAAGCCCCTAGCTTTGATCCCTTCTCCTATACCACCTGTCCCTGCCTACCAAAATCTATCATCATTGCAACCCCACCTCTCGAGAGTAATGACTTATCCCTACCATCTTCCTCCTCTCGTATTCACAAGATCAACATGATTAACATTGCTACTCAAGGTCGGAAAAACAATGGAAAAGCTAAAGAAAGCACACTGTGGCCTCTCTTTCTCCTTACGCCATCCCAATTACACCACCACCTAAAGTTGTCATTCATGGACCTACCTATCCCGTCTCTAATGGAATTGCCCACCACACCATGATCAAACAACTTCACAAATCTCCTGTCAAAATGAAACTCTATGATATCATTCAAACATATGAAATGCATCGACAAGCTTTAATTCAGATCCTTCAGGATAGAGGTCCTACCTAATGAAACCTTTCCCGTTACCTCCATTTTAACACCCAACCACATCGCTTCTCTCACCAAACAACCTACCTCCACAACCACTTCGTCCTCTCGCATGCAGAAGAAGCCGCATTGTTGTCATTTTTTCCAAAGAAGAAATTGTCATCTTTGGTGCAAAAGATCCTGATCCAGCTCTTTTCATCTCAGCTTACGTCGAGGACATCTAGGTATGTCATTTTATGATCGACGGGGTGCTAGCCTAAACATCGTCTCTTCCAAAGCCTTCCAATAGATGAATATCCCTCCTAGCTGCATGTGTGCCAACCCCACCATGTTGCGTTCATTCAACGATGCTATTACTTCTACCTTAGGCACCGTGATCCTTAACATTCGTGTAGGGCCATGTACCTTACCCAAACTCTTCTATGTCCTTGAGGGAGAATTCCAATACAACATATTGTTAGGCCACCCTTGGATCTCGGGCTATGGGATGCGTTCCCTCCACCTTACATAGATGCATCAAATTTGAGTATGAGGGGAAGTCTTACACCGTCAAAGCTAATGCTTCCCCTTTCAAAACCTACAATATGTTATATCACCCTAATGATGTGCTTGTACTAGTCAAGGCACCCATTGATCCAGCCCAACCATCTACTTCAACCACGCCTCAACCATCCACCTTAACCACACTCACACCTTCGACCAATGAATCCACCGCCGCGAATACCACTTCCTTCCCCATGGACAACATCCCAACTTCAGATCCCTTGGTGGATGTTTTTCAATGCCTTATGCTAGGGGAATACCACCTATACAATGTTAGCACCTTCCATACCCCACAGAATACGGAAAGTTACATGTGCATCCTACCTATGACCGTCATGTGGGGGAGGTGATCTCCTACGGACCACCTAATTCCGCACCAACCTAATGTATGGGGGTGTTGACACATCCTCTGTCACCCCTGAACCTCCCCTTGGTCTGGTTGCCTTCCAATCTGATTTTCGATATCTAACCAACCGTCGTTTTTGCCTCACCTTCCCGATGCGTTTGTGCTTGGAAGGGTTTTGGTTTCGAGTCTTTATGAACAAGGCCGACATGCGATCATTCCTGTAACTACCCGCAAACTCAAAGATCATCGTGGTCTTGGATTTTTGAACCACCTACACCGAAGAAACCTCATGTCAATTGTATCTAGGAAAACAATTAAGTCACCCCTTCCAAACCATCATCGCCCATTTTTCCATCTTCACCTGACGAATCGATAGACTGAAATCTATCCCTCCTAACTTTTTTTTTTTTTTTTTCATGAATGTTATCTTCTGGGTCCTCTCACTTATCAACGCGATAGTGAGGACCCATCTTCTCTCCCCTTTTGTATCTAGATATGATCGAAGAATATTCACCTTGATTAACGTTGTGGAGTGCCGGGATGATGACTCCATCCTCACTTACCTTATCTTTGCGATGACTCTTATATTCAACGTGCCTTACCATTTGACACCAAAACTATGTTGAATGAATCAACTATAGAAATCAACATCCACACGAAGGACGATCCTCACGTTCTAAAGATCGAAAATCTCTCGACGGAACAAGCCTTCTTCACTACCTTCCTCCGTGCCCGTAATCAAGCTTTTACTTGGTCCTACGCCGACATGCCAGAGTCGATCTTGACATTGCTATCCATAACATCACTCTAAAACTAGACTCTAAACCAGATTAAAAAGAAACTAAGAAAAATGCATCCATGCATTGCCCTCTTAGTGAAATAAGAGCTTCAACGCTTCCTTTCTATTTCTTTTATCTTACCTATTGACTATCTCGCAATGGATTTCTAATGTCGTACCTGTCACTAAAGCGATGGGGGGACTTCGATATGCACGGATTTTTGGGACCTTAACCTCGCTTGCCCAAAGGATGACTTCCCCCTACCTAGCATTGATCAACTTTTTGATCTCACAGCCGGCCATGAGATGCTTTCTCTCATGGATGGCTTCTCGGGATACAATCAAATTTTGGTAGCCCCGACCGATCAACATAAAACTACCTTCATTACCCCCTGGGGGACCTTCTGCTATCGTGTCATGCCATTCAGCCTTAAGAATGCTGGTGTGACCTATCAATGGGCTATGACTTATATTTTTCATGACATTATGCACAATATACTCAAGGATTATGTCAATGATCTTCTTGGAATATCTAAACATCACAGTGAACATCTCAATGTTTTAACCATTATTTTTGATCACCTGCTACAATATCATGTTCATATTAAACCAAAGAAATGTGTCTTTGGTGTCCTTTCGGGAAAAATCCTTGGCTTTATCGTCTCTTTGTGTGGCATTGAGGTCGACCCGCTAAAGTCAAAGCTATCCTAGAAATGCCCCCACCCACTAACCTCAAACAATTACGTAGTTTGCAAGGCAAAACTATAATCTATCCGGCGTTTCATTTCACAACTCTCGATCAATTTCAACCTTTCCATCATCTCCTTAAAAAGGACATTGTCTTTCAATGGAGTGAGGACTGCCACAAATTCTTTGAGGCTCTTAAAGCTTATCTCTTACAGCCACACGTGCTTGTCCCACCTCAAGACGATTGCCATTTCTACCTTTACCTTTACGCCACCGACTATGTAGGACCCATGCTTGCACAAAGTGAGTCTCGAGCATCGAGAACAAGCATTTTATTACATAATTCGTACTCTTGTGGATTACGAGACTAGGTATACACACGTAGAAAAGTTGTGCCTAGCCCTATCATTTGTGGCCCACCAAACTCGACATTACCTCTGAATCACAAAACTTTTGTCATCACAACGCTGACCCCATACATTATATGTATGCCGGACATCATCTAAACCAATGCATCGCCCAATGGCTTATGCTCCTCACCGACCTCGACCTTGAATTTGTACACCGAAATCATTCATAGGACAAACTATCATAGACCAACTCGTAGAAGCCCCTTTACGGGAACAATTTACCAATTTTACTTTCCCCCGATGAGTTCATCGTAACTCTTTCACTCGGTGATGTGTCATATCCAATGATCCTCTTCTTTGATGGATCTAAATGCCAACGCGGTGGAGGGGTAGGCATTGTTCTCATTCCTCTTGAAGGTGAACCTATGTCTCTTTCATTCAAGCTCGATTTCCCCTGCACTAACAATACAATGGAATATGAGGCTCTTATTTTGGGTTTCCATGTTACGTTACACTTAGGTGTGAAGTCTATTAATATTTTCAGTGACTCTCAATTGGTAGTAAATCAAGTTACTAGCATCTACCAATGTAAAAATGAGGAACTTCAAAAGTACAAACATTACATGGATTCACTTTTGACCTTATTTTCTCATTATTCTATCCAAACCATTCCCCACTCAACTAATAAATTTACAGATACTATGGCTTGCTTGGCCTCGAAAATTCTGGTCTCACCAACTAATTCAGACATATTTGTCTTGGTCCAACAACTCTTTGCCCCATCTTACTTAGTTCTAGATGTTTGTATGGTAAATAATGTATCTGCTGATTCACAGGATACATGGTATCACCAATTTCACGACTACCTTACAACCTCTGTTCTACCACCTGACCTTACTAGTAATGGCAAATGTGCTTTTCTTAAAAGTGTTTCTCATTATGTCGTCATGGGGGACTCCTCTATAAAAAGGCTTTGATGGTATCCTCCTTCACTATCTAACCGGCGCTGAAGTCTCTCATACCACCCAAGTAAATCCATGATGGACTTTGTGGCGGGCATTTTAGTGGCCTCGCCATGGCCAAGCGGATCCTTCGCCTAGGTTATTATTGGCCTACTATCAATAAATACTACAGAATATGTTAAGCATTGTGTTATGTGTCAACAACATGCCAACCTTCAACATACTCCTAGCCACCCGTTACAGGTCACACGAGATATTTGGCCTTTCTCACAATGGGGTTTACACCTTATTGGTGAGATTCACCCACCTTCTTCGCAGCATCACCGTTGGATCATCATGGCAACCAAATATTACACTAAATGGGTGGTGGCCGTTCCACTCATTTCAACTAAAAAGAAAAAATCGTTGAGTTCATCAATCATCACATTATCTATCGTTTTGGTGTTCCTCATCACCTGATAACAGATAATGGAAAATCTTTCAAAAATAAGTTGTTACAAGACCTTTGTGACAAATTTGGTATCAAACTTAGCTTCTCATCACCCTACTATCCACAAGCAAATGGACAAGCTAAATCTTCTAACAAAACCTTAATCAAAATTCTCATGAAAGTCGTTAACAATTCTGGAAAAACTAGCATGATCACATCCCCTTTTCCCTTTGGGCTTATCATACCAGCATTCATACTTCCACTAATGCCACACCATTCTCTCTAGTGTATGGTACCGAGGCTATCTTGCCTCTTGAAATACAAATCCCTTCTCTCAGAATATCTCTTCAGGATATTCTCGCCAATGATGACTTCCGCCAAGAGCGGTTAGCCCAATTAGAGCTTTTTGACGAGCATCATTTTACAGCTCTTGACCACCTGCAAATTTATCAAAAGCACATTAAGCGTGCTTATGATAAGTAATATGAGCGTACCTTTAAGATTGGTGATCTTGTCCTCAAAGAGAATCAACATGTAACCAAACTAAACTAGAAGAGAAAACGCAGAAAATTTGCTCCTAATTGGATTGGGCCTTACATTATCACTCACACCTATGGATCAGTTACTTATCCTTTAGCTTCACTTAATGGTAAACCCGAGCCTGAACCCCTTAATGCCTTACATCTCCGACCATTCTACTGTTGAATTTAGTGTTACATCACTTCTCATCTACCTTGCGCTCGTCCCTTGAGCTCTTTTACCACCTCATACACCTTGTTTCATGCATCTCAAAATGGAATCAAGCTCACATGGTTTGATCATCACCTCCTCTTAAATATGCCTTCCCCTTTTTAGTCTGGTCCATGACTTAAAAGTATAAAAATAACAAGTTCTCAATTATATGATTAGGGATATTCTTGAGTCAAACTTCCTGTAAAACTAGATGCTTCATGCAAAATGGACATCTGGACCGCTACGCTCTACACTAGATCGCTCCCTCGAAGGACAAGACGGCTATGTGCAAAGTCACATCTACTATTATACACTAGACTTCTCCCTCGAAGGACAACTGAGTTCAAAGCCACATCATGCTACTATAAGTAGACTGCTCCCTTGAAGGACAGCTATACAAAGTCAACCTCTATCAGAAGCTTCTCACATTGATCAGCTTCGTGAAGACCTCAAGAAACAACAAAATGCATATCCCATATAGACTTCCCGCATTGATCGATTCATATCCAAAAAATAAAAGCGTATTCAAAAGCACTTTTGAGTCATGGACTCGTCTATTTAGGTTTGGATCTATTTCGTCAGAATAATCACTTTATAACAAGTCCTTTACACCCCAGCTATACCATCCACCTCACCTCACCATTCTTCACAACAACAAAACTCAAGGGACGTGACGTATATCCGATATATTGTGATTATACAACTCTTTTCACCTCTCGACTTCTCGCCTATGCAAGTTACCTAGGGATTCAAGCTCATCCTATGAGAATACGTGGTTTGTTTAGCTCTTTCCAACTATGGGACATTTTTTTGCCTCTTTTACCCGAATCTGGGATTATGTGTTGACCTTAATCAGGACACGGTTCCCTAATGCTTGGGTAAGCTAACCCTCACTTCACCTATACCTTACCAATTCCAACAACCTTACCCTACCAATATCCAAATTTTTACCAACCAACAGATTGCCTAACCACAACCAAATTTCCTGAATTCACCTCTCCCTGGTCCTAAGGGAGAACTACATCGGTCTGAGGCCCCTCCTTGCTTTGTGCAATGGGCTATGTAGGCAGCACTTAGGAGACATGGGGTCTCCCAAGGTTAGCTCAACCATCCCCTACCATAACCTATCATGTGTGGTGTTTTGCTTCAAAATATAAATGTTTTCACATATTTATATTGATAACACTCACCTTTGTCCTTTACCAATCCAAACATTCAAAACACAAACATTTCTTATTATTATCATAACCTCAAAATTAACATACATATTCAGTTTTATTTAGATGTTAAACAAATACATATTCTCTATCATCAACGCACAATTTGGCATCCTTATTTATTCTTCTACCCCTATGAAATTCACGTAGGCCCCCGCGCCTCATCCCGAACCAGGTAGTGATGGTGATCGTCGACACCGCTCACCTAGCCTCTCTATCCTCAAATGGGCCACTGCTATTGGTTCCCCCCACTGATCCACCAATCTCTCCTGTAACATATGAATACGCCCTCTCACGTGGAGGAATCTTGCCTCTAGTCTCTCCACTCGTGACTGTGAAACCTCTAACAATCTCGTTGTCTCATTCACTTGTGTTTGAATTTGGTGAACTAAACCCTACAAGCGGTCTCTCTCCGCTGTAATCACAGCTATGTCAGGATGATCGGACCTCTCACGTGCACCTCACAGCTCTGCTACCCACCATAATCTATAAGACTTTGTCACTCCTGCATCCATTACCCTGTGATCGCTGCTGTCTCCTCTGGTCCTTCTGGAAGTGTCGGTCGTGGCGGTGAGAGGGGTGCCTCGGCGTCGATCCACCTATATGGTCTATGAGCCATGGGTATATCCTAAACAAATCCAAATTGTCGCCACACACGATCTAGAGGAATCCTCTCGTACTCACCTGGCCTGTGTCCCGTGATCCACCTTAATCACTCTACACCCCTCAAATCCTCGGCTATGTTCACCGTCACCATGTAGTTCCCGTACGGCCTCCAATGGATATCCGCAATCGTCACCATCTCCCACATCTGCCTATAATACTCGCGTCATCTATCACGGTTTTGGCTCTTGCCTCTTGCTCTATCTAGACCCATCATCTGAATCCCAACCTCTGCACTCCTGTCTCTCCTCCCTGGATTGGTCAGCCTATTGGTCACACACACACAATGTGCTCATAGGCCCAACAATGTAATAAGTATGCACAATCTAGTGTAGTCCTGTGATTTCACCTGCATGCCCATAAACCCCTGTATAGCTCTGCAAGATATGCAGGTGCCCATGCGAAAGTAACGCTACCTTCTCTATCACTCACGAATAATACACATCAATGATTTCGAAATCTTCCCCGTCCACTCTAGGTAATGCATAATACCCCACCGCTATCATTAATACCACTTTACTGACCTTGTTGCCTCGGGGTGTGCATGAAACATTATACCATAAGTGAATGTCAAACCTCGGCTTGTGTCAAATCTCGTGTGGCTGGACCAAATACTATTGTTATCACTTCCCGCGCCACGTTAGGCCCCGCACGATACACTTTGGTCTTCTGTGGTTGGGAGTCTCAAAATTCGGAAGAAATCTTCTAACATCACTATCATCTCCCTATTTGCGGATAAAAGTTATTTTTTTCAAGATTCCATCTCTCAATCAGCACCTACACATAGCATGATTGCGTGTGATCTATGAATAATAACGATTTCACTTAACCCCACATGGTTTATTAATGCCCACTCACCAGTTTGGTGTTACATCCACTCGGACCCTTGACAACAAATTTGGCACCTATCATTCATCCTCAACCCTACGCGTACTGCTGCACATTAAACCAAGAAACAAAAATCAACAAATACCTTCCAACGCGTTTTTATATCGCGATCCGCAACTTTACCAAGATGGCGATATCGGTTATAGACAACCGAAATCTGGTTACCTAACGATACCGATTATTCCTAAATGATGTCGGTCCATTGTCAATTCCAACCACCCCGCTCAATAAACACCACCTATGATAACTTCTGCGCTTGTTTTCCCCTCTCTGTACCTACGCACATATCTCCAACACCTGATTACTTACCCTACAACACTCACCCCATCCCAAACCTTTTGCCTATCACATTTCTTTTTCATCTCTACCCACCTACCTTCCCACATCCTATTCACATGCACGAAAATTTTTAACTCCAACCAAAAATCATATATACCTCCTGAGATGCAGTAGTTTGAGGTGGAACCTATCTTCCCTCTCCTCTCTGCCCGCTGGATGCTTCTCCTTGTTCAGCCATGTTCACCACCCTCTTCATATTACTTGCCTTTACGCCTTCTTACTCATGATCACGATCACTTTATTTGTCTCTTTCCTCCTTATCACTCAATTCTCCCATGCAACTACCCTGTATGGACGACAACAACCTCGCATCCTCATATTTAACATGTTGCATGGCTCTAAAAATAAGAATCTAAAATTGCCTCCCCAGCTTTTCTATTTTTAGAAAAGCTTGTTTTAACATAACCGATGTCGGTTAAGTAACCGAGTATCGGTCAATAGTGACCGACATTGGTTATCTAACCGATATCGGTCAACCTATACCTATTTTGATTATATCCAAGGCCTTCTCTTTGTTTTTTGTAAAATTTTGGTGGCGCCCGCCTCTTTTCCCTGCATAATGACATCACTATCAACATCCATCATCATACTAAACATCAATATTTCAAAACAAATACATATCATTAATACATCATCAACATCATTTATATATAAATCACAAACATTCCAATACCATCGACAAAAAACATAAAACATTATAATATATGCACCAAATCCATAATTATACACACCATATGGATCAACCTCATCATCTATATATATCATCAAAACAATGTTACAATATACAAATTTCCCTGCATGGGGCCTCTATCATACAAAAAAAAATACAAAGTCGGCACGCAGGCCGCTGTCTCTGTCAAAATCTTGACTCGGCTCACAGGCCGGCCTCTCATGTCAAAAATATACTCGGCTCACAGGCCGGTATCAACTATACAACATGTACTCGGCTCGCAGGCCGGTATATATAACAAACATGAATACATAAATCCTAGGAGGGCACGCAGGCCTCTATATACACACTCGGTTCGTAGACCGGTGTCTCTATCAAAAAAAAAAAACCCATCTCTGCTCCTGGGGTGACTCAGCTCTCTCCCCCTCCCTCGGCTCATCTCTCAGCTAGCCCCTGTGCGGATCTCGCCTCCTACCCGTCACTGACCCACCGGCTGTGGCTGCGGCCCCCTGTGACCTGTGACTCCGGGATGTCTCGGCTCTGTGAGCTACATATGGCTGATAGTCGGCCCCGGTACCATCTAGTACGTCTTGGTAATAGTGGGCCTCCGCTCTCACCTCCATGTATCGGGCCCGTGCCACCATGGCTAGTGGGGTTGGTCCTCGGGATCCTAATATAAGCGGGCCTGCCTACTACCTATACACCCCGACCTGCCTGCTTTGTACCTATGGTGGCGATGGAGCTGCCATCAGATCCTAAATAGGGACCTATGCCTATGCCTGAACAAGGATATAGCCTTAAGGCTATGCCTGTCCATGTACATGTGCTGTCCCTATACCTCTCCCTATGCTGGGCCAGCTGCCTGTGCACTCCGATCTGTGCTGTGTAGCAACAAGTTGCCTGTAATAACTACACCTAGCCCAAGAGATGGTCCCTCTCTGCTATAACAGCCACCAAATCTGGTTGTGCGGGCTGTGCTCTCATGGCTACCCTCTGCCCTGCCCACCAAACCAAAAATGCACCTGTAACACCGGCGTCGTCCACCGTATCATCCGCCGGTCTCTCATGACCCAGACTGGGTCCAATGGCTACGGAAGAGGCAGTGGTGCCTCTACATCCTCCCTCCGATACTGTGGGAAGGGAGGTGGCTCATCCTGCCATAGGCCCAACTGTCGGCGTACCCTCTCTAGGGGAATCTGCTCATGCTCCCCGGGTCTCTGTCCAGCTATCCAGAAGATGTACTGGATCCATCGTAGCTATGCTCGGGCTCCTCCATGGGGCTGATGGCCTCTGTATGGCCTCCATATAATATCTAGTGTGGTCAGGCCCTCTAACATATGTCTGTAGTACGCGACATCTCACCCTACAATAACCACTCGTGGCTGGCCCACGACCCCCAACCACCTCTGAAACCCATACCTATACACTGCCTATGGCCCTGGCTGCTGGGGCAGCCCTACAGGTCGTAAACACATGATATGCTCATAGGCCCAGCAGTGTAGCAAGAATGTCGAGCATATCTGAATCACCTCATACGGCCATAGCCCCGAGCTCTTTGTATAGGCTGCACCCAAATACACCGGTGCCCATACATAGCAGTGTGCTCCTCCACCATCTCATGTAATAATCCCATCCAGATCCCATAGGAAGCGGCCTCCCTCGAGTGCAGGAGGGTGAAGCGGTGATACCAATCATCATTAGCATGGCAAGCCATGTCTCCTGTCGATGCGCATGATACATATCACCATAGCAGATGCTCGCGCTATGATATGTAATCAATGGGGCTACATCCCCAAATACCGGAACACCACCTCACCTATGATTGGCAGTCTTAGAATTCGATACACATCCTCTAGTGTGACCGTCATCTCTCCAGTCGGAGATGGAAGACATTGGTTGCGATCCCATCTCTCGATAAGGGAAACCATCGGCTATGGTCCCTATTTACAGCCCTATATCTCTGGACTCTACCGAGTCTAACCTCTTGCATGGCTGCCCACTACGTTGCGGTCACATGTGGCCACATCCGCCTTAGTAGAGGCAACATCCGATCTGCATCGTTAGCTAATGGCATTCTGCAAAAACAACCCACTCCATTAGGCCTACCCTTTCCAAAACAACTACCCAATAACCCCAATATCACTAACCCCACCCAACAAAACACCTACAATATCCCCTTTACCTATCCCACAACCTACCACCTACCCCACTCATACACCACCCGATTACCCCCACCCCAATAACCTTTCCTAGCAACTCTACCTTTTCCCCCTTCACCCCACAAATCTATCCTACCCGCCTACAAAAAACCAACACAACAAATTTCACACCCTTTCCTCCTACCCATGGTGACCGGTACCGGTCACCCTCGACCGCCATCGGTCCCCCACCCCTTATCTATACCCTACTTTTATGCACCGACGTCGGTCGACACATGACCGACGCCGGTCTCTGAACCCACAAAATCTAAACAGCTTGCGTGGTGACCGATGCCGGTCGCTTAGTGACCGACATCGGTCACTGTGGGATTTTGGGGCTGGATCAAAAATGGCCCCCAAATCCCCTTTCTTCCTATTTCTACCTATCTAACCAGCCCAATTGCCTAAAAACTCACCCACCCTGCCGTTTTGACTTACCTAACATATCTACCCACTCCATTTTATGCTTTACCTTCATTTATTTATTATTTTCTCAAATTTTAGATTCCTACCCCAAAACCCACATCCTAGCTAAATTCATCAACTTCACACAACGAGAGATTTAGAGCCTACAGGTACAACTATCCCTTATATTTCCAGTAGGCTTATTCACATTGTTTTTTCTTATTATTACCCACTGGAAACTTACTTCTGTTACATTGCAAACTTTTTCCATGGCCCCTTCTTGGGTACAAGTGAAGTTGAAGAAGGGTTTACTGATCTTCTTCCGCAATTCCACTTTATGAGTAGAAATAGCCTTTAATTTCTGTTCTTGCCTTATGGCTTTTTCAACAACCCCTTCCATAGTGGTTGGGATGTGAAGATTTACCTCTCCTCCTATCATGGGATTTATTCCCATGACGAATTTCCGTATTACGAACTTCTCGTCGGTTTGATCTTTGCGGTACATACTTGAGGAGTTTCATAAACCACTCCCGATATTCGATTACCGTTATCTTTCCTTGAACTAAGTTCTGGAATTCTATCATTTTTATCATAGAAAAGTTAAGCAGCCAACGTTGCCTAAAATAGCCCTTAAATTGATCCCAAGTGATATTGGTCTCATCAATATTTAGCTCGACTTTACGGTTGTCCCACCACGAAGATGCTTCATGGGAAAGCTGATAGGCTCCCCAAATATCTTTGGTTTCCTCCGAGAATTTTCTTATTGCAAAGTACTTCTCCATCTCGTTGAGCCAGTTCTCAGCTCCATCTCCTAATGTGGTGCCATCATATTTAGGTGGACTTATCCTTTTTATATCATTAGTGAGTTCTGCTTTGCCACCTGGCCTTTTTGTTTTCTGGTTGGACGGTACATTTCCGGTGTTATTACCAACACCCATATCGGGGTTGTCCTCGGGAGGTGGTGATTGTTGTTACTAGCTTCATCATCCTCCTCATTTCCCATTACTTGTTGTTTAAGTACATCCAAATGATCTCTTGTGTCTAATAGGGCAGCAAGGATCTCATCAAGTTTTGGGTTTTGTTGCCCCTCCCTCTGGTGGAGCATTATTCGCAACATTCCCTCTTGTTCTAACCATTTTCTGTTACAAGAAAATTCAGGTTTTTATCAGATTATGGAAACATTAGGTCTAAGAGCTACAACCTTCAGCTCTGATACCAAGATGTAACATCCTCATTTTAGTACATTAGAACAAGATTTTTTTTTTTTGAAAGGTGATTATTAGTTCTAAATACATAATTTAGAACTCACAATTCATAACAATCATTCTTATAACAGATAACCATATGCAGCTGTAATGACTCGGTGTACCACCGATCTATTCATTCCATGACTCGGTGATCTACCGATCTATTCATGAGTATCATAGAGTTGGCATTTTTATCTTAACACATCACTCTTGCGGTTCTTCCGTAATATGGGATTTCAAAATGCTCTTTCCAAGGAACATATCTAAATAATTGTTACCATTATTCATCGGTATCATGTCCTTTAGACTAGGTGACTTAGGGAAATGACATCAACACTTGCGATACTTTGGCCAAAGATTTGAAACATACTGTTCATGTCTCGTATTCCTTGACGACATACTCGTCAATCTGGTATACGTTCTTCACCCCATTCTAATGTTATATAGAATGTCTTATACTGACTTTTGTTAGCCTTCCCTATCCCAAGTTATTCACTCAGGAACGGGTTAATACCATAACACGCGTTATAAGGATGCTCTTGAAGACTAGGGATAAGCTGACATACTGGGTCAACCACTGCTAACCCCGTGTGTCAAGGTACCCCGAGTCTCAAAGGGTAGCCTCATAACATGACTATGGTCCTAACTAGTCCCAAAGGAAAACCTTGTTCGAGTTTCAGGTATAAATCTTAACGATCTATGCAAAAGGGTGTCGCCAAATGTCACCTGCATTGTTGTATCCTCGAGAAGATCCTAATCTTCTCGAAGGTACAACCCTGCAGTTGACATGTGTCAACATCCTACAAAACTACCTCGAAAAGATTTACATAACTTCAAGAAGTTACTTAAGTTGAGTTGAAATTTAATTAAAGACCCTCCTAATCGGGTAGTGTTTTCCCAACCACAGGTTCCACACCTTTGAGTTGGCTTACCAAATTAAGTTCAATTTCTTGAGAGAATTTTAATAATATTTGAGACCTCATCAAGGTGTCCATCGGTTCTAATAAATCTTATTCCTCATAATCGGGCAATAGCCCTAAGTTCTCTCATAAGGAAACTAACTAGACCCGTAAGGGTTTATACCAACTCGAAGACTGAGATTTATCTTACTACTTATTATAAAACATGGTGATTTAAAACGATCAATTACATTGCCTTGACTTAGATCAACATTAGGAAGTAATAGAATACTCTTCCTGTTAAAGCTACATCTCAGGGCGTAGTTTAACCTTAACTTCCCTAAAATGCAGTGGTCTAATTCCAATTTAGCCTTATTCATAATATAAAAGAATTTACTATTCATTCACGAAGTATTCGGTCACATAATTTTTACAAGGCCTACTTAGAGAATCCAACTAACTCCCATGGTATACAATAATAAAAATGCACTCACATTCATTCAGATCTAAGAAGTTCAATCCAACAAATAAAAATGCAGCCACATAAGTAACAATCTCCCCATTTCATTCATTTCCAGACCATACAATTACAACTTATGCACTTCGGCACATTTGATACAATAATCAACATCAAAAGAATATCTTTCTTCCTATAGTACAATTAGAGAAATGAAGCTGGAATTCATCATAAAACCAAATTAAACAATCTGAGAATCATATCAGATCTGCGTGCCTTTACCACTTACAATGTCCATCTGTAAAAATTGCTAGCACAGGTCAGTTCAGTGAACTGAGCATGATAAGCACTAATTCTTAAAACAATTGCATTCCACCAATTGTTCTCATTAAACAACCTGTTTAAATGAAATCATTTCTTCAAATCCTTAAACATGAATCAGGCTAATCATCTTTCTACAATTCTAATATGACTTTAACACATAACTCATATTATAGCTGCCAGTTAAACCTAAATATTTTTCAGATGATTCATCATATATATTAGAGACTAAGAAGAAACAAAATGAATCCACAATATCCATCCATCTGAAAACCAAGGACAATAATAATCCAACAAAATTACTCCATTCAAGAATGAATTCCTATCAGTACGTGTATCCAACAGATGTGCATTTAACAATTCAAGCAAAGACAGATTATAACATCCAGCAAGTTCAACTGACGGATTCCTTTATACTCATAGCATTATTTCAATGACATTGATAAGTATACCAACTTCTACTACAATACTATTTTTATAAAAGTGGATAACCGAATAACTCAAACAGGATAATAATATAACCGTTGATAAGGAAAGAAGACTCCGGTCAAGAGTCAGTACTTACCAGTCTCTCCTTACAAATTTAACAATCTATTCTTCTTATGCCCGTACCGTAGAGTTCACATAGAGATACAAAAGAAGAGAGCACTCATAATTTCCAGACAAGGGAGAGAATATTTTCTTATTCCAAAAGCCCTATATCAACATATACTTTATAGCTTAGGAGAAAGAAACAGAGGCATTCGATCTCTCCATTCCAAATAGGTTCATGATCTGTACCAACCTCCCGGGAGTAATGCATATACATTCAATCTTGAATTCAATTAGGGAAGAAGAGAAAGCAAGAAAATCAACACCCAAGCTTACCATTATCTCCAATCGATAGAAGCTGTTTATAAAGGTCATCCTAAGATTCCAAGGGTCTTACAATTACACATTAACAAAATACACAGTTGTTATAAACGAAATACATATACGTTCAATATCGATGCACACATCATGGCCCAATTAAAATGTCTTCCCTTCACCCAGACTCGAATCATTTTAGACTATGAGTTCGGGTAACCACTATCATTACTTACTGATAGGTAACACTAACTATTTCCAGTCATTACAGTGGATAATTTGTTATTGTGTTTCAAGGATACCAAACAAATAGCACTTCCAGTATTACTAGATGATTTCTAATGATAGATTTCAACGTCACTACAGGAAATCAACACAATCCCTTCCCTTCCAAGTACAAAACCTGATTTCCATCCATGCAGATCTAGGATTACCCACCCGTTATTAAGAATCAGAGTTCCTCAAAGTAATATTTCTCTTGGTCAGGCTGTGTTCCCATTAACCAAGTAAAGTCGTAAAGAAAACAACAGCTACACTAATATTTCATCACATACAGAACCCATAATCATTGACCATCCAGACCCTTTTCACAGAGGTACAGGCTTAAATTCAACATATTTCTTACGCATGTGACTAAATCAGTCGAGCTCAAAAGAAGGAACTACAGTTTCATCACAATTCAATTATATATTCACCTGAAGTTGTCAAGCAATAAAAGAGCTCTTGCGACCAAGCAATAATCAATAAACCAACCAAATTAGACACAACAATTCCTTCCATGTCATTCTTCAAACATGAAATCATCCAACACAACGTCTAACATGGTACAGTTAGGAACTCATTACCTCAGTCGAACAAGAGACTAGGAAACAACATATACAGAAGTCGAACCCATATGTAATCACAGCAAAACATTTCAACAGAAGTCGAATCCATAATGTATACATAGCAAGGACTTCAACAGAAGTCAAACCAACATGTAAACACAACAAGGACTTCAACAGAAGTCGAACCAACATGTAAACACAGCAAGGACTTCAACAGAAGTTGAATTCATATGAAAACAACTGCAAGGACTTCAACAGAATTCAAACCAACATGTAAACACAGCAAGGACTTCAACAGAAGTTAAACCAACATGTAAACACAACAAGGACTTCAACAGAAGTCGAATTCATATGAAAACACTGCAAGGACTTCAACAGAAGTCGTATCCATAAAGTAATCACAGCAAAACATTTCAACAGAGTCTTCGCATAACCAGGGATTCCCAAATCAACAAGAAAAGAAGAAAACCAATACATTGCTTCCAGCCAAGCCAACTGTACAAAAAAATCATCTGAACAGAGTTGTTCTAATGAAAGCATTTGAAGGAAAGAAAGATTTTTAAAAGTTAGGGCCTATCATGCCTGATAGTGTCACTTAAAAATTTGAAGAAGACCTCTGAATGTGCTCGCACCTTCTCTTCTTCTTCCACGATAGATTAAACAACAATAAATTGTTACCTTCATGCCTTATAAAGTTTCCCTGACAGAGAAGGGAGCTAGAAATTCTCAAAGTTTCCATGTAACACAGAGTAGATGACTAGTTCGAAGAACCAGTGCTCAAGCAGAGTGAAAAACGGAATGCATGGAAAACCAAACAACCAAACAATATTCCATTTGCATGCCTTCCCAAGCAATCCGTGCTCGGGAACCAAAGTTCATTAATTACATTAACTACCATCCTCCTGCCTATTCTCCATTTCCACTAACCACCAAAATTGGTGATCACCAAAAGAAAACAAACAAACACTCCCATACTTGGTGATACTGCCATGTCAGGTCATATTAGCCGTTTGCAACCTCCGCCAAACCTGACAGCATCCCAAGTCCTTCAACCTTATCCCCCTCATAAATTCCATGGAAACCACCGCCCATGACTCGCGACCCTTCATAGGTCCCCCTCCATTCTTATCATTAGTTAAGATAGGTTAGATCATAGGGTTAAGACATTAGTCTCACTTCCATAGCACTAGGTGTAGTTAACTCTTAGGAGCATTAAGCTTATAGTTTAGGGCTAGGTTAGATTAGCAATTATTTTAACCAATAGGTTATAGTTTAGGTTAAGATTATTAACCTTAACGAATCAAATCTAGGTCTCCAAAATAGGACCAATCAAAGTTAGAGTCCATACAGGGTAAAACATTCCTATAAAGGATTCTATTTGGCATCACTAAATTAAGCTTACGGTATAAACATGAACATCTTACCTGGCTTAAGGTCTAGGCCTTCCTGATGTTACGATATCTGTAACCAAAGTCCATTTATCATGATCAGCCTGAGTTAAACTCCGGGATTGATCATTCAAACTCATTCAGACCTTGTAACTTTTGTAAGGTCAATAAATTTTGTTCATCCTGAATAAGCTTAAAACATTCCTTGGATCAATGCAACTGATCCAAGGCTGAGTCATAAAGATGGATAAATCCACAATTCATCCAAAAATCAAATTGAACTCAAGTGCGAAGAATGAAAGAAACAAAAGAGTCCAAGCATATTCTGGCTCAGTCAAAGATCTTCAAGAGCAAAGAAGATACAATCCATATCAAGCATGACTTCACAAAACCAAAGGAACATGTCCTTATATAGAAGAAATCATATATCAACACTTGAATGCTCAGGAGAAAGTAACAACAGTTCAGGGTGTTACATGCTTCCCTCCTAAAAGATTCATCGTCCTGATGATTACATCCTTTGATTTACCTTTAGGTCAATCAATTTATTAGTTCACAATACAAAAGACTATTTCCAACTTGAATAATTCCAGAAATCAATGTCATGATACAATTTATTCAACCTGAATAATGTTTGCCTCAAAGCTGGCTTACATAAAGACATGAAAAAGATAAGTTCATAATAATTAATTAATTTTTTTGTCAATAGATTCCATTCTATTCAAAAAGAAAGGGAAAAGCAATTTTCATCTCTTCCAGATTTTCCCAAGTTGCACTTTCTTCATTAAACTGGTCCCACTGGACCTTACATTGTTGTATTTCTCGATTTCTCAAATGCAATTAGTGAGTTTCCAGCACTCATGTGGGTTTAACCACGATTATTCCTAGGTCTTGGACCTGTAAGAATTCAATTTAGAACATGTGACAAGTCTCGAGATGTATTTCTTAAGCAAAGAAATATCGAAAACATCATGCATGCGAGACAAAAAAGGTGGTAATGCTAATCAGTAAGCTACGAGATTGATTATTTCGACAATTTTGAAAGGTCCCACATAACGAGGTGACAATTTGGCAGCCTTTCCAAAAGTTATAGAACTCTTTCGGGTTTAACACGAAGAAAAACCTTTTCACCAAGTTCAAACTTTCGATCAACCCGCTTTAGGTCGGTATAGCTCTTCTACCTAGCTATTCAAAAAGAAAGGGAAAAGCAATTTTCATCTCTTCCAGATTTTCCCAAGTTGCACTTTCTTCATTAAACTGGTCCCACTGGACCTTACATTGTTGTATTTCTCGATTTCTCAAATGCAATTGTCTAGTTTCCAGCACTCGTGTGGGTTTAACCACAATTATTCCTGGGTCTTGGACCTGTAAGGAATTCCAATTTAGAACATGTGACAAGTCTGAGACGTATTTCTTAAGCAAAGAAATATGGAAAACATCATGCATGCGAGACAAAACAGGTGGTAATGCTAATCATAGAAGCTACGGATTGATTATTTCGACAATTTTGAAAGGTCCCACATAACGAGGTGACAACTTGGCAGCCTTGCCAAAAGTTATAGAACTCTTTCTGGGTTTAACACGAAGAAAAACCTTTTCACCAAGTTCAAACTTTCGATCAACCCGCTTTAGGTCAGCATAGCTCTTCTACCTATCCGCTGCTTCTTTCAATCGTTCACGAATCATCTTAACTTGTTGTTCCATTTCAGTGAGGATTTCTGTCCAATTACCACTCTATCCTCAATACTATCCCAACTAATAGGGGTTCTGCACTTTCTTCCATAAAGTGCGTCAAAAGGTGCCATTTTAAGAGAAGAGTGATATGTGTTGTTGTATACAAACTCAACTAATGGGAGGTACTCTTCCCATTTATACTGTTGATCCATGCAATACATTCGTAACATATCTTCCAACACCTGATTTACTCTCTTAGTTTGTCCATCCGTTTCCGGTGATATGCAGAACTGAAGTTTAGTTTCGTTCCAAGAGCTGCATTAAGCATTTGCAAAATCTTGATGTCATATGGGATCCTGCGATATAATCAATTCTGGTACTCCATGTAACTTGAAAATTTCATGCACGAATCTTTTTGCTAACACTGGAGAATCATCCTTCAGATTTCCAGTGATGAAATGAGCTACCTTTGTTGGTTTGTCTACAACTACAAAGATAACATCATGTTTATTTCTTGACATAGGAAACCCTTGTACAAATTCCATGCTTATTACTTACCATTTATATTGCGGTATGCTATGGGGATATAATAGACCAGCAAGGTGCATGTGTTCTACCTTAACCCACTGACATTCCAGACAATGAGTCACAAAATCAATAACATCCTTTTTCATTCCTTTCCAGAAGTATTGTTGTTTTAGATCAGCGAGCATTTTAGTAATACCCAGGTGTCCAGAAAAGGGTGAATTATGAAATTCAACTAACAATTTCTTTCTCAAATCATTTAGCAAAGGTACGTATACTCTGTTTTCATAATGTAAGATTCCTTCATTATCAAAATGAAAACCTTTATACTTTTCATCTTTTGGTTCTACAGCAAGTGCTTGCTTTTACTTCTTTGAAAGTATATATCGATTCTGTGGCACTTTTTACCTCATCTTTAAACTAAGTTCTTAATGTTATAAGAGCAGAAATGTGCTTCCTACGACTTAGAGCATCTGCTACTCTATTCTCTTTTCCTTTTATGTAACTAATATCAAAATCATATTGAGATAAAAACTCTAACCACCTTCATTGTCTTGCATTTAGGTTAGGCTGAGTGAAAATATATTTCAGCCCTAAATGATCAGTTTTCAATTTAAAAGGTTTCCCAAGTAAATAGTGTCTCCAGACTTGAAGTGCATGAACAATTGCAGCAAGCTCTAAATCATGAGGAGCATAATTCAGCTCATGTAACTTAAGTTTTCTACTTTCATAAGCTATGACAAGATCATTTTGTAACAAAACACCTCCAAGGCCTTCCCCATAAGCATCCGTTACAACCGTAAAGTTCCCATTAGGGTCCTAACAAATGCCTAATATAGGTTCTGAAGTCAATTGAATTTTCAAACTTTTAAAAGTAGATTCGCACTTATCTTCCAAATAAATTTCGTATCCTTCTTCTATAATGAAGTTATCGGTGCAGCCACTTTAGAAAAATCCTTTACAAATTTTCTATAATAACCAGCAAGGCCCATGAAGCTTCTTACTTCGTGTACATTCTTTGGTGCAGGCCACTCGGTTATTGCCACTATTTTTGAAGGATCCACAGAAATTCCTTCTTTACTAATGACATGACCCAAATAGTGAACTTCAGTATCAAAGAAAGAACATTTGGATAACTTACCGTATAACTTTCTTTTTCTCAAAATTTCCAAAACTATCTTTAAATGCTCATTGTGCTCTTTGATACTTTTAGAATATATGAGAATATTGTCCAAGAATACAAGCAAAAACTTTTCCAAATATTCTTGAAAGATATTATTCATTAAGTTCATAAAAGTTGTGGGTGCATTAGTTAATCCAAAGGGTAGAACCGTGAATTCATAATGTCCGTACCTGGTTCGGAAAGCTATTTTATGAATATCTTCTTCTTTAATCCTTAATTGATGATAACCAGATTGAAGATCTATCTTGGAATAAACCACTGCTCCATGCATCTGATCAAATAGATCGTCAATTCTTGGAAGTGGGTATCTGTTCTTAATTGTTGCTTTGTTTAACATCCGATAATCAATACACAGTCTAAGTGTTCCATCTTTCTTTTTTACAAATATTACTAGCGCTCCCCAAGGTGAAACACTTGGTCTAATCAAGCCCTTAGACAAAAGTTCTTGCAATTGTGCCTTAAGCTCAACTAACTCTGTAGTAGTCATCCGATAAGGTGCTTTAGAAATAGGTTCCGTCCCTGGTTTGATTTCAATGGTGAATTCAAATTCCCTTTTGGGTGGTAAACCTGGTAATTCCTCCGGAAATACATCCTTGAAACTTTGTAGTAGTGGGTATCGTTTCATGGAATCACCATCTTCTTCTGAAAATTCAGATATCTTTACTGCATATAAGGTACATCCTTTGTTTTTATCCTTTTTAAGTTGCATAGCTGACAGTTTCCTAACTGAAATTTCCCGTTTCACACCTTGAATCTCTGTTGTTTTCAGCCGATCATCTAAACATCTTATATTCTTTTCAAAGTAGTCTACTTTTACTTTATGGTCAACTAACCAATTGACACTAATGACAACATCATAGGATCCCAAAGGTGTAACATAGAGGTCAACTTCCATGGAAAAGTTAGGTAAGTCAAGGACCGCCCCAAAAGACACATACTCACTATATGAACAGAGTTATTACCATACTGTACAGTCCAAGATTTATCCATTTTTCCATCTTTTCTTTTAAGTTTAGAAGCAAGTTTACTAGAAATAAAACATTTAGTAGCTCCTGTATCAAAAAGAATAGTGACAGGTATGCCAAATAACTTACCCGGAACTTCTATAGGTGTCACTTTCTTTTCACTTACTTGTCTTCTTTCGCAACATATATCGTATCTTTGCTGATTACGATCATCCTTCTTCAAAGGGAACTGATTTGCGTAGTGGTCTTTGCCACAATTATAGCAGCCTCCTACAGGTCCCTTTTTAGGCTCAAAATTACTTCCAGCCTTAAAATTATCACGTTGTCCTCCATAGGGCTTCTGCCCATTGTTATAATTTTTGGCAAAACTATCCCTTATATTTCCAGCAGGCTTATTCACTGTCATTTTCTTATTATTATCCATTGGAAACTTACTGCTTTCCAAACCTTTTCCATGGCCCCTTCTTGGGTGCAATTAAAGTTGAAGAAGGGTTTACAATCTTCTTCCGCACTTCCTCTTTATGAGTAGAAATAGCCTTTAATTTCTATTCTTGCCTTATGGCTTTTTCAACAACCCCTTCCATAGTGGTTGGGCTGTGAACATCGACCTCTCCTCCTATCATGGGATTTATTCCCATGATGAATTTCCGTATTCTCAACTTCTCGTCGGTTTGATATCATGCGGTACATACTTGAGGAGTTTCAGAAACCCGCTCGTAGTATTCGATTCTTCCGTTATCTTTCCTTGAACTAAGTTTTGGAATTTTGTCATTTTCTGATCATAGAAAAGTTGTGGTAGCCAACGTTGCCTAAAATAGCCCTTAAATTGATCCCAAGTGATATTGGTCTCATCAATATTTAGCTTAGCTTTACATCTGTCCCACCACGAAGATGCTTCATGGGAAAGCTAATAGGATCCCCAAATAGCTTTGGTTTCGTCCGAGAATTTTCTTATTGCAAAGTACTTCTCCATCTCGTGAGCCGCCGTTCTCAGCTCCATCTCCTAATGTGGTGCCATCATATTTAGGTGGACTTATCCTTTTTATATCATTAGTGAGTTCTGCTGCCAACCTGGCCTTTTTGTTTTCTGGTTGGACAGGTACATTTCTAGTGTTATTACCAACACCCATATCGGGGTTGTCCTCAGGAGGTAGTTGATTGTTGTTACCAGCTTCATCATCCTCCTCATTTCCCATTACTTGTTGTTCAAGTATAGCCAAACGATCTCTTGTGTCCAATAGGGCAGCAAGGATCTCATCAATTTTGGGTTGTTGCCGCCTCTCCCTCTGGTGGAGCATTATTCACAACATTCCCTCTTGTTCTAACCATTTTCTGTTACAAGAAAATTCAGGTTTTTATTAGATTATGGACACAATAGGTCCAAGAGCTGCAACCTTCAGCTCTGATACCAAGATGTAACATCCTCATTTTAGTACATTAGAAGAAGATTTTTTTTTTTTTGAAAGGTGATTATTAGTTCTAAATACATAATTTAGAACTCACAATTCATAACAATCATTCTTATAACAGATAACCATATGTAGCTGTAATGACTTGGTGTACCACCGATCTATTCATTCCATGACTCGGTGATCTATCGATCCATTCATGAGTATCATAGAGTTGGCATTTTTATCTTAACACTTCCCTTTTATGGTTCTCTTCCCTAATCTGGGATTTTAGAATGCTCTTTCCAAAGAACCTATCTCGAATAATTGTTACCATTATTCATCAGCATCATGTCCCTTAGACTAGGTGACATAGGGAAACGTGTCGTGCTTGCGATAATTTGGCCAAAGATTTGAAACATACTAGTTCATGTCTCGTATTCCTTGACGACATACTTGTCAATCTGGAATATGTCCTTCACACCATTCCGATGTTATATAGAATGTCTTATATTGACTTCTTTCAGCCTCCCCTGTCCCAAGTTATTCACTCAGAACGGGTTAATACCATAACACATGTTATAAGGATGCTCTTTAAGACTAGGGATAAGCTGACATACTGGGTCAACCACTGCTAACCTCATGTGTCAAGGTACCCCGAGTCTCAAAGGGTAGCCTCATAACATGACTATGGTCCTAACCAGTCCCAAAGGAAAACCTTGTTCAAGTTTCAGGTATAAATCTTAACAATCTATGCAAAGGGTGTCAAATGTCACTGCATTGTTGTATCCTCGAGAAGATCCTAATCTTCTCGAAGGTACAACTCTGCACTGACATGTGTCAACATCCTACAAAACTACCTCGGAAATATTAACATAACTTCAAGAAGTTACTTGAGTTGAAATTGAATTAAAGACCCTCCTAACTGGGTAGTCTTTTCCCAACCCTGGGTTCCACACCTTTGAGTTGCCTTACGCAATTAAGTTCAATTTCACTGAGAGAAGTTTAATAAGATTTGAGACCTCATCAAGGTGTCCATCGGTTCCTAATAAATCTTATTCCTCATAATTGGGCAATAGCCCTAAGTTCTCTCATAAGGAAACTAACTAAACCTGTAAGGGTTTATATCAACTCCGAAGACTGAGATTTATCTTACTGCTTATTATAAAACATGGTGATTTAAAACCATCAATTACGTTGCCTTGACTTAGATCAATGTTAGGAAGTAATAGAATACTCTTCCTGTTAAAGCTACATCTCAGGGCGTAGTTTAACCTTAACTTCCCTAAAATGCGGTGGTCTAATTCCAATTTAGCCTCATTCATAATAAAAAAGAATTTACTATTCATTCACGAAGTATTCGGTCACATAATTTTTACAAGGCCTACTTAGAGAATCCAACTAACTCCCATGGTATAAAATAATAAAAATGCACTCACATTCATTCATATCTAAGAAGTTCAATCCAACAAATAAAAATATAGCCACATAAGTAACAATCTCCCCATTTCATTCATTTCTAGACCATACAATTACAACTTATGCACTTTGGCACATTTGATACAATAATCAACATCAAAAGAATATCTTTCTTCCTATAGTACAATTAGAGAAATCAAGTTGAAATTCATCATAAAACCAGATTAAACAATCTGAGAATCATATCAGATCTGCGTGCCTTTACCACTTACGATGTCCATCTGCAAAAATTGCTAGCACAGTCGGTTCGGAACTGAGCATGATAAGCACTAATTCTTAAAACAATTGCATTCAACCAATTGTTCTCATTAAACAACCTTTTAAATGAAATCATTTCTTCAAATCCTTAAACATGAATCAAAGCTAACCATCTTTCTACAATTGTAATATGAATTTAACACATAACTCATATTATAGCTGCCATTAAACCTAAATATTTTTCAGATGATTCATCATATATATTAGAGACTAAGAAGAAACAAAATGAATCCACAATATCCATCCATCTGAAAACAAAGGACAGTAATAATCCAACAAAATTACTCCATTCAAGAATGAATTCCTATCAATACGTGTATCCAACAGGATGTGCATTTAACAATTCAAGCAAAGACACATTATAACCTCCAGCAAGTTCAACTGACGGGATTCCTCTATACTCATAGCATTATTTCAATGACATTGATAAGTATACCAACTTCTACTACAATACTATTTTTATAAAAGTGGATAACCGAATAACTCAAACAGGATAATAATATAACTGTTGATAAGGAAAGAAGACTCGGTCAAGAGTTAGTACTTACCAGTCTCTCCTTACAAATTTAACAATCTATTCTTCTTATGCCCGTACCGTAGAGTTCACATAGAGATACAAAAGAAGAGAGCACTCATAATTTCTAGACAAGGGAGAGAATATTTTCTTATTCCAAAATCCCTATATCAACATATACTTTACAGCTTAGGAGAAAGAAACAGAGGCATTTAGATCTCCATTCCAAACAGGTTTAGGACTGTACCAACCTCCCAGAGTAATGCATATACATTCAATCTTGAATTCAATTAAGGAAGAAGAGAAAGCAAGAAAATCAACACCCAAGTTTACCATTAGCTCCAATCTGATAGAACTATTTAAAAAGGTCGCCCTAAGATTCCAAGGGTCTTACAATTGCACATTAACAAAAGACACAGATTGTTATAAATGAAATACATATACGTTCAATATCAGTACACAATCATGGCCCAATTAAAATAGTCTTCCCTTCACCCAGGACTCGAATCATTTTAGACTACGAGTTCGGGTAACCACTATCATTACTTACTGATAGGTAACACTAACTATTTCCAGTCATTACAGTGGATAATTTGTTATTGTGTTTCAAGGATACCAAACAAATAGCACTTCCAGTATTACTAGATGATTTTTAATGATAGATTTCAAGGTCACTACAGTGAAATCAACACAATCCCTTCCCTTCCAAGTACAAAACCTGATTTCCATCCATGCAGATCTAGGATTACCCACCCGTTATTAAGAATCAGAGTTCCTCAAAGTAATATTTCTCTCGTTCATGCTGTGTTCCCATTAACCAAGTAAATTCATAAAGAAAACAACAGCTACACTAATATTTCATCACATACAGAACCCATAATCATTGACCATCCAGACCCTTTTCATAGAGGTACAGGCTTAAATTCAACATATTTCTTACGCATGCGACTAAATCAATCGAGCTCAAAAGAAGGAACTACAGTTTCATCACAATTCAATTATATATTCACTTGAAGCTGTCAAGCAATAAAAGAGCTCTTGTGACCAAGCAATAATCAATAAACCAACCAAATTAGACACAAAAATTCTTTCCATGTCATTCTTCAAACATGAAATCATCCAATGCAACGTCTAACATGGTACAGTTAGGAACTCATTACCTCAGTCGAACAAGAGACTAGGAAACAACATATATAGAAGTCGAACCCATATGTAATCACAACAAACATTTCAACATAAGTCGAATCCATAATGTATACACAGCAAGGACTTCAACAGAAGTCGAACCAACATGTAAACACAACAAGGACTTCAAAAAGTCGAACCAACATGTAAACACAGCAAGGACTTCAACAAAAGTCGAATTCATATGAAAACACTGCAAGGAATTCAATAGAATTCGAACCAACATGTAAACACAGCAAGGACTTCAACAGAAGTCAAACCAACATGTAAGCACAACAAGGATTTCAATAGATGTTGAATTCATATGAAAACACTGCAAGGACTTCAACAAAGTCGTATCCATAAAGTAATCACAAGAAAACATTTCAACAGAGTCTTCACATAACCAAGGATTCCCAAATCAACAAGAAAAGAAGAAAACCAATACATTGCTTCCACCCAAGCCAACTGTACAAAAAAAATCATCTGAATAGAGTTGTTATAATGAAAGCATTTGAAGGAAAGAAATATTTTTAAAAGTTACGGCCTATCATTCCTGATAGTGTCGCTTAAAAATTCAAGAAGACCTTTGAATGTGCTCGTACCTTCTCTTCTTCTTCCACGATAGATTAAACAACAATAAATTGTTACCTCCATGCCTTATAAACTTTCCCCGACAGGAGGGAGCTAGAAATTCTCAAATTTGCCATGCGCAACACAGTAGATGACTGGTTCGAAGAACCGATGCTCAACAGAAAAAAAAATAGAATGCATGGAAAACCAAACAACCAAACAATATTCCATTTGCATGCCTTCCCAAGCAATCCGCGCTGGGAACCAAAGTTCATTAATTGCATTAACTTCCATCCTCCCACCTATTCTCCATTGCCACCGACTGCCAAAATTGGTGATCGCCAAAAGAAAACAAACAAACACTCCCATACTTGGTGATACTAACATGTTAGGTCATATTAGCCATTTGCAACCTCCGCCAAACCTGACAGCATCCCAAGTCCTTCAACCTTATCCCCCTCATAAATGCCATGGAAACCACCGCCCATGACTCGCGACCCTTCAAAGGTCCCCCTCCATTCTTATCATTAGTTAAGATAGGTTAGATCATATATCAACACTTGAATTCTCGGAGAAAGTAACAACGAGTTCGAGTGGTGTTACAAATGTAGACACCAAATTTGGGTCTTACGATGCCCCGTGTACCGTATCTCATCCTGCAACCTAACCCTACCTCACCACCTAAACCTTACACACCTAATGATTTATTAATTACCTTATAATTAATAAATCCAAATCTCTAACCCCACCACCTCATCTTGCCACCTCACCGTGACCTATCCCTATCCCTAAACCAACCTAATTAAGACCTATGACTTGGTCCAGACTCTCACCCATGACTCATTACCCTTCACCCACACCAAAACAATCCTAATAATGTCTTGACCAAGCCCACAATTGATCCTCGAAAGAAAGGAGTGAAAGATGGCTATTTTACTAGAAATAGCCACTTTAACCTAACCGACATCGAGTTTCTACTCGACCGCCGTCGGTTACATAACCACCATCGGTTCCTCATAATGACCTCCCCCACCAAAAAGAAAGGATCGGGAATTCATTTGGCGAGAGAGAAAGAGAAGAGGTTGCAGAGAGAGGATCAAGCCCAAGGCTGTAATCGAGCAACCGGATTATCACACACACTCGTTCAAGCATTGGAAAAGACCGAGGATAGCTTCATCACTCGCTTTCCAATACCGGATCATCCCAACTAAGCCTTCTTTGCCGCCACCACATTCCTTGGACTCGTATCTTTATCGGGAACCATTAAGTAGTATTTGGTAGTTCTTTGTTATCATTTTTCTTTAATTCATATTAAAAGGGGAACTGACCACCTTCAAAAGGAAGTCTAATATTTCCTGGGCCTAAGGCAGTTCCCTCACTTATTGTCTAACTAAGATCTGGTGGTCTTGTATTCTTACTTACAGGTAGTCCTTCCTAGACAAAAAGGAGTTCTTCACAATCGATTTGATCTCTACTGATGCGTGCACACCCGCCCAACACTCAACAGTATTCCTCCTAGCCCTAACCCTTATCTCTGCTTCTCAAGAGAATGAAAGGATAGAAGCAACTCTATTCCGAACCAAATTCTCGTGTGAAGAAAAAGGTTTTCATTTTGATAATGAAGGAATCTTACGACTTGAAAACATAGTTTATGTACCTTCACTAAATGATTTAAGAAAGAAATTATTAGCGAGAATTCCACAACTCACTGCTTCTATACACCACTGGTATTACAAAGATGTTTTCTTATATAAAACAACAATATTTCGCAAGGGGATGAAAAAGGATGTTATAGATTTTGTGACACATTGCCTTGAATGTCAACGTGTTAAAGTGGAACATATGCACCTAGCATGTTTATTGTATCCTCATAGTATACCACAAGACAAATGGAAAGTGATAAGCATGAACTTTGCTCAAGGGTTTCATATGTCAAGAAATAAACATGGAGTACCTAAATTAAACATGGAGTTCTTTGGGGATCTAAATTATGATTCTCCTATTTTGGCTAAAATAGATGTACATGAAATTTTCAGATTACATGGAGTACCTAAATTAATCATTTTGGATAGAGATCCTAGAATGATGTCAAGATTTTGGCAAACACTTAATGTAGCTTTAGGAACCAAACTAAATTTTAGTTCTCGCGTATCATCCGAAAATAGATGGACAAGGCGAAAGAGTAAATCAAGTATTAGAAGATATGTTACGATGTATTGTATGGATCAACAATATAAGTGGGAGGAGTATCTTCCATTAGTTAAATTTGCATACAATAATACATATCATGCTTCTCTTAAGATGACACCTTTCGAAGCATTATACGGAAGAAAATATAGAACCCCACGTTAGTTGGGACAACATAGAGGATAGAGAGGTTATTGGACCTGAAATTCTTACCAAAATGGAACAACAAATTAAAGTGATTTGTGAGCGATTGAAAGAAGAAGAAGATAGGAAAAGAGTTATGCTAACTTAAAGTGGGTTGATAGAAAATTTGAACTTGGTGAGAAAGTATTTCTTTAGGTTAAACCGAAAAGAGTTCTATAACTTTTAGCAAGGCTGCCAATTTATCACCTCATTATGTGGGAACTTTTGAGATACTTGAAGTAATCAACCACCGTAGCTTATCGTTTAACATTACCTCCTACTTTGTCACTAATTCATGATGTTTTCCATATTTCTTTTCTTAAGAAATACATTTCAGATTTATCACATGTGTTAAATTGGAATTCCTTGTAGGCCCAAGACCCGGGAGTAATCATGGCTAAACTCATACGAGTGCTTGAAACTCTTCAATTGTATTTGATAAATCATGAGATAAGTCAATGAAAAGTCCAATGGGACCAGTTTAATGAAGAAAGTACAATTTGGGAAATCCTTGAGCATACAAAAACTGATTTTCCATATCTATTTGAATAGGATTGATTTTGTTAATCGATAAAAAAATTATCTTTATATTATAATAACTATGCTAGTTTTGGGCGTAGATATTTATTTGTTTTGAATAAATAGCTATGTAATGCTGATTTCTGGAATTTAATAATGTTATTATGTTTTTGAAATATGGTAAGAAAAGTGAATAAGTTGATTTTCCTTGATATAAATCTGTTAAAAAGAGATGAGAAAATCATCCTGGATGATGATTCTTTTTAGGAGGAAGCATGTAACACCCTCGACAACTGATATATTCCTCTTTTGCATTCGAGTGTTGACATGTGATTTTTTGGATAAAGATGTGTTCTTTTGACTGTTGAAGATCATGCTTGATAAGGATAAATCTTTTTGTTCTTAAAAATCATTAGACTAAAATTATATGGTTATCAAGAATTCATTTTCACTTTGGAAATATGAGCTAAAATCTGGCTTTAAGAGTTGCAGACTTATTTCTTCTTCCGACTCATCCTTGGATCAATTTCGGTGATCTAAGGAATGTTTCAAGTCTTCTTCACGCATCTGAATGGTAAATTGACATTCGTAGTTTAAGGGACATTGAAGACTCGAACTTTGTATGATACTAATTCTTGGTCTTATTTGAGCATTTTTTCATTCGGTTGAATGTTTTTGCTCGTGTAGACACTAAAATTAGGTCACACTCCGCTTTAGTCCCTCGATAAATAAACACCCTTCATCACATTAAACTAGCCATGGCCCCCTTCACCCCACTAATATTAATTTAATTGATCTAATTAAATTAATTCATTATCCTCAAAATATTTATTATTTCAATATCTTAATTTAAATAATATCCACACACACACCTCACCTAGACACCTCATCAAGCCAACTCACCCTAATACCTATTCTTAGTAAGTTGTTATAACTAACTAAGACTTGCCCAAAACCTAAAATCAATTCCTACATTCCCTCTAACCACATTCCTGCACGCTTACAAGGATCTCCTAGTTTAGTAAACCTAGGAAATCTCACCTTGACTGATGCCGGTTACCCCTAACCATCGCCGATTAATATAGAACCACCCTCAATCCCCTTTTAACTCCTAAAAATCTTATTTTGTAGGTTGGCGAAGCAGACATTGGCACATTCGTGAGAGATATCACATCTTCTAAGAATGAATTTCAGCAAGAACATGCATGCAAGGAAGGACATCAAGAATTTTCTCCTGCACAGCCATCTAGCACTCACCCTAGCAAGGATTTGATCCGATAAAGAAAAATGGAATGCACATACAGCCCATACAGAAGCTCTCCTATGATTGGTGATCATCTACAGTCTTCAACCTCTTACCAGCATCTTCATCCCTCACTCACAAGCATCCAGGACTAGAATCCAAGTAAGTGGAACATTGTATTCCTCTGGTTCATTTCATTTTATCATTATATTATCACCCTTTTGTTCTCTTAGCCACCCACAGACCTTCATTAATACTCACCCCTCCATATACCCATTAAAACCCCGCCGAATTCCACCCAAACCACCTAATACTTCATTTTGATCAACAAAATTCCTTTGTGCAATCACAAAGGAGACTCAAAACTCATTCTGTGGCATTCTCGGGTTTCCACATGGCACCGGCTACACCCAACCACCGTTGGTCACCCTTAATCGGCATTGGTCTCTGTATTTTCCCATAAAACCCATAACAGTGACCTATCCACCTAATTCCACATCACCCTGATTCACTTGTGATCTATCTGAGACCTCTGTCAGACCTGCAAGGACCCGGAACCAGTTACTTGACCTTCAAATCTTATTTTAACTTAGCTTTTTTAGATTAGATCTTTCTTATTTTATTTTTGATGAGGTACGCAAATCATTTCAACTACGATAGGATTTATTTTATTACCCACATTAATTTTTTTAAACAATGGAATGATAGCCATCTAGGAAGTATCACACTTCCTAGATCTAGCACATGCTAGGTAGTTCACTACACATATTGCTTAACTCTTTTTGGTGGTCTTGCTTTCCATTACAGGTAGTTCCTCCTAGCTAAAAGGAAGCTCTCATAATCAGTTTGTGGATTCGAAGTCATATGCATGCAACAACCCATCAACCAACATTTTAATAGGTATTTCTCCTATGCCCGTTACCCTATCTGTTTTGTCAATATTTCAAATAAATGTCTAAGAATCAGGTGAAACATTTTGGCATGCCTTGTGAGGGGACCCATTCCAGTTCCTTGCATTTTATTCATTCCTAGGAAAATTTGTGTGTTTTTTTCCTTCTAAAAGCATACACATTAATTTTCTTCCTTGGTAACCTACCTTTTCTTTCTATTTGCTCTAAAAGAAATATTTCTTTTGGTGTACTTAAAAAGAACCATTTCTTCGTGTTTTTCTACATTTTAGTGAAAGAGCATCCCTCTTCCTCTTCATCTATTTGTGTCATCCAACTTCACATTTTGATTTGGGCTTAAAATAAGTGCATTGCATTCTGATTTATCACATTAGCTCACATTAATTATAGGCAACCTATACGCTGGAAGTCATTCCCAGCTGATGGTTGAAAAATGAATCATAGAAAGCACATCTCTCTCTCTCTTTGAGTCTTTCCTATTACACAAATTCAAAACAAATACATATTCTTAAACAAAATCTTTCTTGGGAATGCATGTCAATGATCACACTAATATGAGGATTGGCAGGTACTCCCCAACTCAACGCTCTATTGATTCATACTTCAGATCGAAGCCCACCCCCGCCATAACATACCTAAAATATCACCATTTAGATCTCCTTCTTTGTAAGAAGCCATCCTCACCAAAAAATCTATTTTATAGTTCATGAGTCAGTCCTTAAATAGCATAAGCTAAACAAACATAATATAAAAGGCACTCCTATGATCACATTTTCTTAGTGTTTTGGCTTGGCTTTCGTTTTGAGGTGAGAGGTCATGTTCTTCATTTACTTTTGTTTCTTTTCATGCGCTTGTCATCATAGTTGGTGTATTCTGACTCTTTCTGAGTGTACCTGGACCATATTATCATCATTCTTAGAATTCTAGGTTTGATTCCTCATCAAATTTTAATTCATAACCACTTATATTTCATCATTGTTTCAATTTCATAGTATGGTCAAAGTCGGTCCGGTGACCATCGCTTCTGCTTACCCTTTCATCATCGTCAGTTATACCAAACCAGCATCAGTTTCAGGTCCTTTTGTTAACCTACCCAAAAAGAAATTTTATTCATCTTCTTTAGCTTTTCAGAGTCCTTGTCACACGCTATTACTCCCATTTTCCTTCTAAAACTCATCAGATTTGGCATACTTGCTAGATTTGACCGTATACCTTGTTTTTCACTCACTATCCATTTCCCACAGTGACCAGCTATAGTTACCTATAACCCACATCGGTTTCCCTAACCGACATCGTTAGCTTGTGTCATTTACCAACTGACATTTTGTACCTAATCCACCTCTTACCACCAGTTTCATCTGTCCCTGCAGTTTTTATGTGTCATTTACAAAGAACCACCTCATTCCACTGGATCAAGATCTTGGTTCACATGGTGCTGACCTAAAGATAAGAAATCACGCTTGTATTCCACTCTAGTTGTCAACCACTCCCACCTAGTCCTTCACCACCTTCCATTTTATCACCAGCCATGGATCCTATTCAACCTATCACTATCACTACCGGAGATGAGGAGTTCGCACGACTCCTTGACCAAAACCCTTCCGCCTTGTAGTTTTATCTTTCCCACTCATCCACTCAAGATGCCTCGGGTCAGTTGATATATGACATGCTCATATCTATCCCCCCATCTCTTGTTCTAACTTTTGTGTTAGCCCCATCCGGTTCCACACTACCTGCCTCCACCTTACCCCCAGTCGTTTCATAGCTAGGTCCTATACCCACTATGACTGTCACATCTGTTACCTCTGTTGCACCCGCCACATCCACCATACCTTCAACAACTACCCAAAATGTAACCTCATCCACCCCTAATTTCTCACATATACCCGTCACTACATTACCACCTCTAGTTTCGTGACCCCTACCCTTTTCGAACTAGGGTTACGACGAGCCTTCCACCTCCATATACATACTATCAACAATCCCTCGTTTCATCTATCATTCACTCTGGTACATACCCCCTATCTCACTTCCTTCTTCTCAATCAACCTACATGATAGCACAATATACTAGAGTTCCACCCCCATTATATGCAAAAACCAACCCTCTCATGCAACAAGAGGCACCCAATCATCACAACCTACCAATGACCTCATCAAATTGATGTTGGACAAGATGCAAACATTGGAGGCATCGGTTTGGATCTCCCACAACACTCTCACCTATAATGATATTTGTAACAAACCCATCCACCCATCCATTCCTATTCACCCATACCTCGTGCATTGGGAGATGCCTAAATTCAATCATTTCAATAGCAAAGAAGACCCACAACAACATTTGCAATTGTTCAAACATGGGTGCTACCTAATCACTCATGATGATGCTTTGCTCCTAAGAACCTTTCCCATGTCTCTGACTAGACCTGCATTAGATTGGTATAGTGGGTTACCTAGACACTCTATATTCTCATTCAATCAGGTAGCCCAATCCTTCTTAGATCATTTATCCATCAACATCGTCAAGAATTTTACCATGATGACCTATACTCTACATGTTAGTATGAGGACGAATCTATCACATATTTTATCTCTCACTAGTGTACCCTGATTAATCACTCACCTTCCTGCTACCACAAACAAAAATCATCAAAATCTTTACATGGGCTTGTCCTAGACATATCTCACCTACCTGCCGGGTTCAAAATTTTTGAACCTTCAATGAAGCATTCACCATGGCACGAAAGTTAGAGATTCGGGCCATCAAAGAGAAGAAAATCCTGTTACATAATAACAATTCAGCATTTAAGTCGAATGATACCTCTTCTTCCTCCAAACCACAAAACAATTATTCAAAAGTTAAGGGCACCACTAACACAGTGGTACTCAAGGCTGGCCCAGCTCATCCGTCAAATCAGGCTACCCCCTCATCTAATCTCTCACCCATCTAAACTTTTCAATTCAGACAAGAACAACAAAAATACACCCCAATTGGGGAGCCTTACTCTTCTATCTTAGAAAATCTTATCAAAGCCAGAGCCATCACCCTTCCACCTATAAAACCACACATTGGTTTTGATCCTACTCACCCCATGCCCGCATGGTATAAAGAACATGACTTCTGTAACTATCATCGAGTAAAGGGTCATAGTGACAACAATGCATCACTTTCAAAAATATTGTCCAAGAGATGCTCGAGAAAGGTGAGTTAACCGTGGATAATCCTAACGCACCTACCAACCAAAACCTACACATCTTCAAGAAACCATTTCCTAATCATGCCCCTTCGTCTATTCAAACCAGTGAGGCCTCAACTCATGATACCCATACCCGTGAGGTCCACGCTATTTTTTTATTGATGCACTTGTTGTTTCCCAATTACCCCATATTCCATCCATAGAAGACATTCTAGCATAAAATGCTCCTTCCATATCGGAACTAACCTCCCCTATTCCTTCACCCATAGAGGAACACCTTTCACCTCCTTATTAACCTATGGAGGAGCCTTCCGCTAACATCAAGACCATTTCACCTTTGGCTTCTCCACCTAGAACCGATACCCACAAGACTTCTTCACCATGAAGGACACTTATTTACCTCCTCCACTTGTAGAGGAGCTCCCATCATCTCCTCCACCTATAGAGGAGCACCCATCATCTCCTCCACCTATAGAGGAGCACCCATCATCTCCTCCACCTATCATAGACCCAGTTGAGATACCCTTTCCTCTTGGTGAGCATTCTCCATCAACTACCCAAGACCCTGCAGACCTACTTTTGGCTCTCTTACCCATGGAAGCTGAAGCTAGCCAATTCCCCATCTCTAAGACACATTTTATGGGAATTTCCATTAGGTCCTCATCAATTCCACCTCAGACATGTCATTCTCACGTTTTTTCGATCGCTTAGATTATGTGGATAGGGCCTTACTTTGGGGCGCATTTTTCTTCCCCGTCTCAACATAGATGCAAATGTCACTTGCTAATACCTCCACTATCTACACAAAAATATTTCGAGCAATGGAAACGAAAACAATCACCTCTATCACAACTCCTTCTATGACACCTATCATAACTCAAACAACACCCTTACCCATAACCTAACCTATATCTAAACCCAAACCCATACCTATGGTATCTTCCTCGACTAAACCCATTACCACTTTAGGAGTCACCCCAACCACGAGCCTTACTCATCCACCTATCAAACTAGATTTAGATACATCCTCCAAAGTCAACACCACCCCTACTCGACACACAAATAGAAGAACCAAACCCATAGACCCCATAACTGGTTGCACCAAGTTGCACTTGTCCCATCCGTCTTAGGACCTCAGCTTCCCAACACGGTTAAGAAACCTCTATCCGTCAGTAAACCAAAAACACAACAGCCCATCCCTTCCTCGCAAACCTCTAACCTACCCAAGCACACAGACAACTTACACCCACACCGAACATTTCTACCACCCGTACCTCCAATACCCTCTACAAATTCTTCACTACCCACTACACTTCGCCTCTGTCTCTCACACCACTTGCACGACCTACATCATATACCTTCATAGCACCTTCGTTATCCCCCCAGGTAACTCATCCTCTTCTCCCATATGCTTTTACTTTTAGACCTCATACATGCATATCACCTTTACCCAAGAAGGTTCAACCCAAAACAAAACTTTGTTACCCTCCAATAAGATAGTCAAAACAACCACACACCCTCCTACCTGCGTTCATCTACCATACCCTACCTAGACAAACTCCGACCAACACCCAAGACCACGCCAAAGATCCAAAACCATAACTCGACCTATTCCCCTCCTCCAAGGACTGTTCCTCAATAATCAGCCGTACTTACACCCCAACCCATGTTCACTTCCCATTTGACCCACTAGCGGGGTCCTATGCCAAATTCTTAACCAACCTCCTTAAGACTTTTGTTATCATATTACCACTACTCGAACTTATGACCCCCTAAAACCCAAGCCAAAAGGGTTTGATGACACTAAAATTTGTGCCTACCATCATGTGCCAGGGGCATAATCTGAGAACTGCAAGGCCTTGAAAACCGTCCTTATCTAGTTATGTCCTCTGGAAGCCAACTTTGACAACGACGACCTTCTCGATGAGGACCCCGCCTCACCAACACCGAATCCCACATTGTCCACTCAATAACCACAACCTCCACCCCGACATCTCCTAGAACCACCTCCAATATTTGAAATTAACATGGTTCACATCGTAGAGCTTGTCATGCCACCACCCAAATGTCATTGCGCCTCACCTCACGAGGTTTTTCTTCTCTAGTAGTTTTTTTCCCGTCATGTCGTTATACCACTCATCCTACACCTTCTCCATTTAGCAAATCACCTCAAATCAACATGATACACATCACTACAAATGCTCAAAAGGATAAGGGAAAAGAAAGGTAACCGACCCACTAACCGAGTCTTATACCTAACATACCATCGGCACCCATACCTAAAATCACTATCCGCGCCCCACATACCCCATTTCTAATGGAGTCACAATTGCACCATGCTCAAAAATTACACTAGTCTCCCTCAAAATTTCCTTATATGACATAATTCAAACCTCGAATCCCATCGTCAAGCTCTCATGGAGGTTCTTGAATCTATTGAGGTTTTACCCAATGACCCTACACCCGTAGCCTCCATTATCATGCCCCATCATGTAGCCTCTCTCACCAAATTACCACCTTTATCCACACCTACCTTACTCACCAAATAGCCTCCCTTAGCTTCTCGGAGGAAGAGATCGCACCACACCAAACAGGATGACCTAGACCAAGCCCTCTTCATCTCTGTCTACATCGATGATTTATGTGTACAACATGTAAAGAATGATGTGGGCGCAAGAATTAATATCATTTCATCCCATGCATTCACTCAAATGTGCATACCTGACAATTTCATGCATAAACATCTTATCATGTTGCATTAATTGAATGATGCTATCACCTCTACACTAGGCACCATCATCCTTCACATTCGCATGGGCCTCCGTAGTGTTCTAGAATTATTTTACATTTTTGAGGGGGAATTCCAATATAACCTGTTGCTTGGAAGACCTTGGATTCGTGTCATGGGTTGTGTTCCTTCCACTTTGCATCGTTGTGTAAAGTTTGAGCATGAAAGAAACATCTATACCATTCTATCTTATCCATCCCCTTTTAAAACATGTAACATGCTTTCTTGACCCAGAATGATGTGCTCATACCTATTAAGTCAGTCTATACTGTGACCACTACTTCTTCACCTACACCTCCACTTACAAGTATAGCCAACCGCACATACCTCCTCCATTCCTACCACTACCACAACCTCCATAGCTGACCCATCATCCTCCCAATCTATTAACTCTACCTCCACATCGACCTCGACACATCATCCATTCCATACCTACATACCAACCACTCGATCCTTGGAAGGTGTCTTTCAAAACCTCACTGGGAGTCTGCCTATATAGTGTCAACACATCCCTTACTCCACAAGAGTATGGAAATCTTCACCAAAGATGCTCGCTATGATCACCACATAGGAGAACACCTCCTTTATGGTCCTCCTCATCTTCGTACTAGTCTTACCCATGGGGACTTGATCTACCACTTACACACCTAAACAACCGCCACAAACTCACCCATTTTCCGCAGACATCCAATCACTTACCAATTACCATTTTTCCCACACCTTCTTGCACCGATGTGCGTGGAAGGGTTTTGGTTTTTGCTTTTATGAGCAAGGCTGCCATACCATTATCCAATGTACCACCCATAAACATAACAACCATAGTGATATCTAATGAGTTCATTGTTTAGCTCATTGATATCATTTCTTCAAACCAAAAATACTCTTTTGATAGACTTATTAATACATGGGGATGTTTTGCATAGTTATATCTTAGTAGGTTTGATGCGTTTTCCTTGCTATAGTTTATGAAAACCGATTATCACATGAACCTCCTAACTATCTTTGTGAGATAAAACATGATGATGTGTGTAAAAATGAAGGATGTTCTTTGATAGTTATGGAACTCGAGTTCAAAGCAAGCGGTAGGAGACTTTTTCCACCAAGATGACCTATTAGTTGGGGCTTGTTCCTAATTGCCCAAGAAATTTATGTGTTTTAATTAGTATTTGGTGGCAATGATTAATTCCACCTTTTATGGTGTGATTTTTAACTAACAGTACCTATATGAAGACTTCATCTTCAGAACATATGAAGAACTACTTTTTGATATACTAAAAGAGATTATCTGCATTCGGTTTTGGTATTATTATCTACAATATAAGTTATGAAACTTGTTCTAAGTTAATGAAAATCATGGCATTTTGAGAATCAAAGGTTGTTAATCCCTCTATCCCAAGGAAGAGCAAGGGCCCACTCCACCAAGGAGATAAGAGGTTATTTTAAGTTCATTTATGCATACAATTCTTTGATTGGATTTACCGCAATTATTGTTTGAGAATCTTGCATGCATGCTTTGATTGACTATACATATTTTCTTCATTACTGCTATCACTTAGAATAAATGTTTCCATTATTTAAATTTGGTTAACAAGTAATCTTGCTTTCTGTTAAGCTTCATTTATATATTTGTAATTTCATTTGTTAAAAAGTAGTGTGTGCGTATTTCATTTTCCAACAAAAGACTAGTTGTTAGTTTCCTTTCATCACAAATAGTTGAATTATGTAGAACTATATTTAAATTCCTTAGATTTGAATTGTATTTCCATAGACTAGTCACCAAACTAAGCAACCACCTACTAACCCAACAGATAACTGGTTTCATTAAACTCCGTTGTATATTGCCTATGACACATCCCTAGTTTAGAATGACACAGAACATATAAATTATGTCGAGTTAAATGATTGGAAGAATACAGTGATCCATCATTTTTGGTGCCATTGCTAGGGACTAACCATAAGCACCATCATTTTTATTCCATATGCTATGGGTGTTAATGGAGTTCATATAGGAAACCAATAGTTGTCTTGGACCTCATTTTAAAACAACCAACCTTGATGCATAGGTCGCGAGATAACCAAGGGATATTTATAGCACATAATATTCAACAAATCTCTCTAGACAATTCACAAGGAAGAAACACTGAGAGTGATATAGATTCTAACTCAACGCCTAGAACCTCTTCTGAGCATTCTATATCCTCTTCACACCACTCGGCAATGGGGGACCCTAGGAATGCTAGAGACCAACCTTTAGGGTGAACCTTTATGTATCCCATTGTCCTCGATGCGGATGAGGATGCACCCATGAAAAACATCTCACCATCCATCCTCCCCATCTTTTGAGGTATGACCAAAGAAGACCCTGATCAATTTCTATTTGAATTTAAAATCTTGTGCCAGACATATGATTACCAAACTGAAAATCAAAAACTCAAACTGTTTCCTTCCACTCTCAAAGATTCTGCTATGAGATGGTTTATGGGGTTACCATCTAACTCCATTAACTCCTGGGAAGTCAAGGAAATAGAATTCGTGGATAAATACCAAGCCTATTGTAGGGGAAGGGATAGGAAGGAAGAGTTCTTCCAAATATGGCAAAAGGAAGATGAGAATCTAGACGATTATCTGGACAGATTCCACTTTTTCCACAAAAGTAGTGGGTACAAGTTACATGTAGACATCACTAAGACAGTCTTCCTTAAAGGACTGGATGAGGAAACCAAGGATTCCCTCCATCTCATGGGAGGAGGAGACGTGCATAAACTCACCATGGACCAAATCATTGAGCTATGTAGAAGATACTCTAGAACACGTGGAGGAATATGAAGGAAACAAACATCCAAGTCTTTGGGTACCTCTGAACTTCTAGAAGAAATGGCCAACATGAAAATGGACATTCTGCTGCAATTAACATCAACCATAGATGGACTCAAGGAAAAAACCAACCCTACCAAAGAACCATTGGACATATATTTCCCTAAGTGTCGGAAGAGACACCCCTTGAGAGAATTTCCTTTGGATGTCACAGACATGTGCTTAATTTGTGAAGTTACTGACCATGACACTAAACATTGCACATTCTTACCACAGTTAAAGGGAGGTTTGAATGCTATCTCTCAAATGAGTGCTGAATTAAACTTTGTCCAAAGACCAAAAATCAGGGTAGGTTCCCATCTAGGCCCGCTTTCGGAATCCTAGAGGATGCCATGGCCGAATCAATATTTTAGTCTTCTTGGGGACAACCGAGTGGGAAAACTCAAACTAGATGACTTGTCCATATCCACCACCCTAGAAAATTCCCTATACTCAACTAGGTTAGGCACCACCACCGACACCAATCCACAACACAACTAGCATGGGGTCCTCAACCAAATTTTAGCCAAAATCAGTCTTGGGCACCACCAGAAAACAATAATCAACAATGCAGATTCCAATAACCACAACAGGATTTAATGTCTCCACCTCAAGCTTACCAACATCAAGGACAAGCAACAAAAACACAACTTCTGGCTCAACCAATATCCAATCCTAAAAATCAATAGACAACTTCAATTAATGACACAGAGCTAGGTAACACCATGTAGGTTAATACTATTGGTAATTTATGCCTATGCTCTGGAAAAACATTGAATCCTCCTGTTGTTATCATAGAACTACCTGCTGATGCTGATAAAGAAGAAACCCTTGAGGATAATACTAGTCCTTCACCAATACTAGATACACCAGATGATCAAATACTCAAATAGAATATAGCCCCTTTTCCTGAGCAATTACAGGACATTTGAACTCCAAATGAAACAAAGCTAGTTCAGGAATTAAAGAAAGTACATATTGAGGTCCCACTTCTATGAGCAATAAGGGACATCCCTGAACTAAACCAAACCATTAGAAATGAGTGTATAAAAACACCGAGAAGGAAAAATAAGTACCCAAAGACTATTCAGGTCGAAGGGAATTTGGTTGATTTAGTTCGTTGGCACCCTTATCTCACCAAAATATGGGGATCCTAGGAGTCCTGTCATTACTATTTGTATAAACAACCAATCAATATCTAACATTTTGGTGGATCTTGGTGCTGCCATTAATGTCATCACAACAAAAATGTTTAATCTACTATCCTTAATAGGACTTCAACCTACCAACACTATTATGCAGTTAGTAGATCAATCCATTGTTGTACCTGATGGTGTGGTTGAAGATATAATGGTCACTATTGAATCATGGGAATACCCAGTTGATTTCATGGTTTTATAGCCTAAAGCTCGGAAGTTGGGATATCCAGTCATCTTGGGAAGGCCCTAGTTGGCTACGGTTGCTGCATACATTGACTGTAGGTTAGGCAACATGACAATTCTAAATGGTTAGAAATCCAAACACATTTCATTATACCCTCCTACCCAACCTTATATAAACAATGGTGACCAGGTATGGGTGGATTATTTGGATGCTAACTCTTTGACTTCTTCTTTTCTAGCCACTATTGCAGTACACAACCATATGGCGGAAGCTGTGGAGTCATATACACTGACTGATTCTAAGGACCCTATGACTACGGAAATCAGCACTATTTCTATGGAATCTAGAACTCGGCATTAGACATATCTTCTACTATTTCTCTAGTAGACATTACCTCTGCTAAGTCTAGTAGGAAACTCTATGCTTATAATTCTGAATATTTAGTTCCTGATTTCTATTGTCCTTTAACTAAGATTTTGTCTTTTGACAACATACCCATCCTACACATGCTTCAGCCCCATGTTTTCCCATTGAATTCTTTTATCACTAGTACAAAGCTTGCTCTTGTGAATGATACCAAGTAGGTACTTGTTAGTATGGGAAAAGAGTTGACCATAGGAAACGATTTGGAGGTCAATCAAGAAGCTAGGGTGCTTGAGGTTATGAAGAAAAACTCCCATTCTTTTCCTTGGGATTACACTGATATGAAGGGAATTCATCCTAACATCTATACACATCATATTTACACTAATGACATCAAACCTATAAGGCAGCCAATGAAGAATCAATCCAGCATTGAGAGACATAGTCAAAAGTGAGATAGAAAAACTCCTAAAGGTAGGTTTCATCTATCCTATATCTGATAGTCAGTGGGTCTCCCCATTAGTTATTGTTCCCAAGAAGAATGGTAAGTGGCGAATATGTGTTGACTATAGGGAACTTAACAAAGCCACTAAGAAGGATTATTTTCCCCTGCCTTTCATTGACCAAGTTCTGGATAATTTGGCTGGTAAGAAATATTTTTCTTTCTTAGATGGGTTTAGTGGGTATAATAAAATTAGTATTGCCCTTGCTGATCAAGATAAGACTACTTTTACATGCCCTTAGGGTACATTTGCTTACCGAGTCTTACCTTTTGGGATTTGTAATGCCCCTGCTACATTTCAGTGGGTAGTCTTGGCTATTTTTATAGATCTTGCTAACGACTATGTTAAGGTTTACATGGATGATTTCACTATCCATGGATCCACTTTTGACGAATATTTGAGTAACCTAGAGAAAGTACTCAGTCGATGTGAACAACACCAACTATCCCTAAGTCATGAAAAATGTCTAATGATGGTTGATCAAGAAACTTAGCCCAAGGTATACAAGTGGACCCCAAAGATACAAATCATCACCCAATTACCTACACTAGATAATCGGATCGATATCAAAAGTTTCCTTGGTCATGCAGGTTATTACCATCGATTCATAAAATATTTTAGCAAAATTGTTGCAC